>JAQIWA010002772.1:0-12295 GCA_034693305.1 Eueremaeus valkanovi | reverse complement strand
CCTCCTAGACCCCCCCGGCTCGAAGCATGACCCCCCTAGACAAAATAAGAAGCTGACCCCCCTGGTCCGAAGGAGTCTGGCCACCCCTGATATGAATACGACTATAGGTTAGTGTAGCTCTCGCCGTAGTATCAAATTTATATTCGACTGAACTTAATTATAGCAAAAGTAAAATATAATTATGTTTATATGAATAGAGCACTACAGCAACTGTTAAAACCTATTGTCGTATTCCTTTAACACAGAATGCATCACTTCTCGCTTCTATATATCTGTCTGTCAGTATATCTGTGTGTCCGCATTCTGACGTATGTTCAACAAACTTGAGTCTAGATTATTCAATGATTCTGGATATTCACACAGAGTGGCAACCATTAAATTAATTTTCACTGAATGTCGAAAATTATTTAGAATTTTATAAATATCGAAATTAAGCCGCAAATTCTAATGTCTAAAATAAAAAAATTTTTCATCTGACATTTATATTTTTCAATAATCGGAGAAAATAGATTTTATTTTCGACATTAGAATTTTCGACTTAATTTCGATATTCGGTAAAATTCTAAATAATTTTCGACATTTAGTGAAAATTAATTTAATTGTAGGACTTTGTCTGGGCGGAATACCAGCTGAAGTAGATGTTTGAAAGACGGAATGCTTTTCGAACCAATGATTGACGGTTTAGTAGTTTAAACGCGTAATGTAGACGGGAAATTAGACGTAATACAGTAACTATCGCTCGGATCAGTTGACCAAATATAACGTAAGTGTGATACTCTACACTCTCCCCCGTGTGAAGCGTTATACGATCGAGTACTCGTGGCGGTCAATCGTTTTGTTGTTGAAGCGCTCCAGTTGTGTGCGACGAACGGAACAACGAAAACATGATAAAACTACCGGTTGAATATGAAAAGTTGCGGAAACTCGAGGTATAGTTCGTTTTGTTGACGGCCTCTCAATCGCGTCAATCGTGACAATAGCCAGAAATAATACAAAATCGGATGAAAACAAACACAAATACAAACAAACACCAAATCGGAGCAAAGCTTAGGTTAACCGACTACGCCAATTGTGGCGACCGTCATATGGTGGTGGTCGCGAATGTCAAGACAACTTATGGGTTAGGTCTCGACAATAATTAAAAGTGATGTATAACAATGGTTAGGAGGCATCAAACTGGTACGTACCGGGCTGGTAACGCTGATACGGAGAATGATATTGGGGGAGAGACGAACAGAGTAATGTTACAATAGTCAGCTTAAAGTACACATACAGTTCATGTGTATAACTTAACGGTTAATACAGAAGTGAGTATTGGTCTAAGTTTTATTTATAAAATATATGTTCTTATATACGATAGTGTTTAACATTAGTTCAATGGTTACTGACATGTATGTCATCATAAGTACACTAAGTTTTATACAGTTATAAAGAGTTTATCTTAAGTGATATTTTGATTCAGCAACTATGCGATTCATACGAACATAAAAGCTCTTTCAAGACATGCGATATAATACAAAATCTTAATGTTAAGACTGTTTCAGAACATGTGTTATGAGTTTAAGTCTAAATTAATGGATTGTCTTGGGTAATGTGATCAGAGCTGTTTATTATGACATGTGGTCACTCTCCGCCGCTGTAGCTTTTGACTGTTGAGAAAAGTCGAGATTGTCCGTTGAATGCGAGCGATATTGTGGCGAGATTGGAGCGCGATGTCGCGACGAGTATTATTCGGACTTGTTAGTGAAGGTTCGTTTTTGGGTGTAAGGACTGATGAGTAGTTCTCGTCAGTTGTCTCAGTGGGTAGGTTCAGTCGTCCTCGACAGTTGACTGCTTTGATCGCCTTTATTCGTGAAGCGTGAAAAGGTCGGCTATTCTGAGCTGAACCTTTGATTTGCGCTTTGCAATGACGAGACATCGATTGTGAGTCTAGGATTTGTCCAACAGAAGACTTCGAAGTCGCTTCGGAAAAGAGTACTGGATTCGGAGACTCGCTTTCGACGATTTCGTCCTTTCTTTGGCTGCTTTTTCGGGAGCGGAGCCGGAATTTAAGTCTTGCTCGAAGTTGAGGACATATATGATATATGCGATACCACGGCGTGTGTCGATCGTTATGCGACTGACCAGTATGTCATCATTAGTACATTAAGTTTTATACAGAGTTATAAAGAGTTTATCTTAAGTGATATTTTGATTCATCAACTATGCGATTCATACGTACATAAAAGCTATTTCAAGACATGCGCTATAATACAAAATACCAAATCTCAATGTATAGAATGTTTCAGAACAAGTGTTATGAGTTTAATTCTAAATATATGGAATGTTTTGCCTAATTTGATCAGAGTTGTTTATTATGACTTGTGGTTCGGCTCAAATTGTTAAATAAATTATGATTTTTTTGTTTTAAAATAAATTCTAAAAAGTATTCAATTATAATTAAATTATTTGAAAATAAATAATAAAACAAATGATTGAAATATAAACACAAATTCAAAACATATAATTGCTTGAACACATAGAACATTATATTTGTCGTAATTTATATTATAAAAGTTTTCAGGGGGAAAGACTGAACCGCAACCCGCTCCCATCGGGATATAAAACTTTTTTCCTGGTTGACTTACGTATTATTTTCCAATCTATGAAAGTTTGGTCAATATCTCAGCTTGTTAAATGTTTATTCACTCACCATTGATTCCGAAGAAGTTAAACTGAAAAATAAACAAAACTTCCTACATTATCTCAAACAAATAATATGCCCTTGTATTATTATTTTATACACCCCTTGAAAGAATCCACTGACACGCCTAAATGAAGCCGGAGCCTATACCTGATGAGAAAATTTATATTTTTTAAGCTCATAATTACGGTGCGTAACCGCATAATCATCGAACGTTGGCACAGCCATTATCCTGATAGCCTTAATCACTTGAGTCCTGACCAAGAGTACTGTAGTCATTGGGGTTCACCACAAACAGAATACCGAGGCAGATCAGGCCATTCATTTGGAACTCGGTTCTATAATGGTAGACGTATCCAGAAAGTGAACACCCATGGCAAGGGAAGCTTACCCAACAAAGTATACAGACCCCGGTTGTATGGGAGTGCTCGGGGCGTAACCCGGCGTAGGCGTTGGCATACAAGGTGTGCAATTAGACGGAACGGTTGGCGATCAGAGGGAGTGAAGCACCAAAATAATCAACCTGTTCGAAACACGCCCCGTCGGGTCCGATGGCATCCATCGGTTGAACAACAACAATTCAACAAGATAATAACATCGCAAAATAAGAAACGCATACGGGACACCGGTTATGGGCTCAGCTCCTATATCACCAAGGAACGACACCCAAGTGGCTCACCAGGCATAAAACATAGTAATCGGCGGAATTTTACCGTATACTGTATACAACCAATCATTCGGACAATTAACTCAGACACAACAATGGAGAAGCGTATCAATCGGTTCGTCAGAGAGATAAGAGTAAAAAATAACTACAATATTATGTAGTACAGACCTGAAAGCCTGTACTTCATATCATGTGTTGGCTGGCGGTCGGATGAATTCACGCTACCGAATCTGTAGACTTAAATAGGTCTGGCGAATAGTACCAGTAAATCTGTGTGCGTAGCCAGAGTTTGATCAGCGTTTTAAAAGAAGTTGAAACTCTGGCCACGCATACACTTATATTGCAAACATCGAACAGCCAGTTATATAATACGACCAACTGATGGTCATCAATTAATTCAACACATAATACATGTTTACATTTAAAATAATATAGTTTACAATATAAGAAGTTTTATTCGTGAATATTTGTCAAATGTATACAAATTAAGTTAATGTATATTTAATTTAGGGGAGGAGTCGATTTAGCCGTGCTTTCGATTCACCACAAAATTTATGAATCGATTGAAGTCAAAACCAGCCAAAATAAGAGCAACCAAGTAGAGTACTCGAATTAAGCAGTCAGTTCCCGTCACTTGTGAACCATAAGCCTGGAATATTTTACCCTTAGGGCATAGTTTAGCTCGCATTTTAAGTAGGTCCTTTGGAGGAGTTCCATTGTTAATACCCGGTACAAACGGATCATAGACGAACACTGATTGGAATTCAAAACAAGTCAATCACAAGACAAATCAACGTTAAATAACTTACTATTACGTTTACCAACTGTTGTAGTTATTATAACAAGCAGTGCATGTTGAATTTTAGTACCAGGCATTATTCCGGTCTGTCCCGAATAAATGAATAGAAGCGGAAAATTACTATTCTTCAAATAATTAAATAATATCGGGATAACTGTAGAGCATGTGATTGGGGCGAAATACGGATCCAGACAATCACAAAATTCCAAATCTATTTGTTCACTCTTTAGGGATAAATTCTTTGCCACGATTTTTGGGAAAAAACTTGCTTGCATAAGATGCTGGCTTAATATCCATTTCGAATAAATCGATTGAATGAACTTGAAATCAAAGAGAGAGCTAAAACAAAAAATAATTAGAAAAATGATAAAGAAAACGGAAAATAACTATACCTTGTTAGTCCGCCTGTGTCTCTGACCCAACCCCTTTTCTTGAAGTCCTTATAAACAGAAGTGACGCGGGCATAAAACACAACTGAAGCAAAACCGCCGTTCCATAATTTTATATAACTTTTAAACTCCTGTTCAGCCAAAGTCTGAACACTGTATTGGGAGCATGAACGGCCAGCATTTGTTTTTTTAGACATATGCTGTCTCTGAAGCAAAGCATTAGAAGAATGGGTCTGATTAGGGTCAAATTTTTCCAATAATTCTTTGCAACTTAGGTTTAGAGCCCATTCCCAGGTTGTAAACCCTAACTGTTTCGCTACTGTGATACTAGACGGCATGGGAGACGTCTGCCACCACACAAGATAAATAGTTCTTCCATCTTGTTCGGCTCGCTCTAATATAGCCCAAATAATATGGTTCGATTGGGTATCTTTCGTGAAACGATAAGATTGATTTTTTATTTTTTTTGACCGAGTTTGAGGGAAATACTTTGATTGCGCTTTGGTTCTGAACTTCTGAAAAAATAGAATGTAATTAGATTTTTATTCATAATAAGATTATCTCATACACAAACCATTTTATATGAAGCCGTTACCAATTTGCTCCTCTTAAGTCAAAAATTCCCTGTCAATTATTCAGCTGCAGAAAAATAATAATATTGAAGATATGCCAAAGTAAACATTAAACAACAAAACAGAATATAATTGAGCTGACAATATAATTATGACTGATAGACATAGTTAATGTATTAAATATAATTTTGATAGAACTCAAAAATAAGGAAATAGTTCGAGAATAAAATGGTTGAGGAAAAAACTCAAAGGAATTTTTCCTTTCGCTGTTGAGCTGTTGAACACAAATAAAAGATTATGAGAATAAAAATATTTAACAAGCTTTTAAATATTGTAAAACACTTTCATAAATTCCAGTTTTACTGAACAGAAAATTTCATTTAATCGCCTATCTTAACCTACTTTGCAAAACTGTTATATCAAACCATTTAAAGAAAATATCACATCATAAATTTAAATCTTTAACTTATACAAAGAGCCTTGTTCAAGAGACATTACATATACGTCTGAAAACTCACTAAAATCTATGAATTCTTATGCATTGCCAAACTTTTCAAAATATTTATCAACTTATAATTAAAAATTCAGATATATTTCAAAATGATTTAAGGGTGAACTAACTTAATAACATTAACTGTAAAATGTAGTCATATATATGTCAGGATTCAAATTTTGCTTACTTTTGTTAATTTGACTCAAGTATATTTCTAATAAACTATTCACGATTACTTTAGAGATCTTAAGCTAGGGGATAATTACTGTTAGCGTTAGAGAGAGAGAGAGAGAGAGAGAGAGAGAGAGAGAGAGAGAGAGAGAGTGAGAGAGATTAATAATTATTGAGCTATAAAAGTATTTATATACTGAATAACGAAGTTTATTTGGTAGTCGACAGATATTTATTGAGACATTAAAATGAAATACAATTAGAAGTTTAAAAAGATTCAACACATTGTGTGCACACATACAGAAAGTTAGAAATAAAGTATTGAAACAGCAAATGAAAATATAATAATTACTTAATAAAAATTTCAAACCCAATAGATTATGAAAAGTGTATATTACTTTCAATTTAAAAATTTATATCCCTGCTCAATTAAATATGTGTGCCATAAAAATGCTTTTAATATTAGAAATCTGAATTTATATCAAAATTTTCGGTTTTAAGACTTCAATTATATGTTAAAAATAAGTATCATGGTCAAACAGACATTACCATAAACCTTGTCTTAATTTTCAATAATTATTTTCTGATTTGTTAAATAATTTTGAAGCGAATTATTATCATTAAATTAAACCATTTTTCCTAAGAAGGTTCAAATAAAAAATAAAATGTTCCTGGAATTGAGCACATAGTTGACTACATTATAGGTATTTATTGGAAACAATTCATAGCAATAGCTCACAATCTCAGGACAGGACAAGTGTTAAAAAAATTATAGTATTTTCAACTTATTTATAATCCAAAGTCGTTTGTTAGCCATTAGTGAGTATAGACTTAACAGCGGTTTATGCACTCCAGTTGTCAGTTGTGAACAAAAGTAGTTATTTATGAATATTACTGATAGTATAGTGAAGACCAGACACTGGTATTGTAATAATGCGTTAACAGGTTTAGAGCCTGGGGCGATAATAAATTATATCAATAGGGAAACTGGGTTTCACTGAATTGCAGACACAATACATATACAAACGATATGTTGTATTCCAGCAATGAGTTGAGACACAGATTGAGTTATGAATATTCAATGCTCTCATTAGGCGTTGAAAATGACCTTTTCTGATGTAATCATTTATTTGTGAAATTGAGCTGCTTGAATTGATATATGAGATACATCAGTAATATGACCATCACTGTTACACCAATGCTAAGTAAAGAGAAGAACTGAAAGTTGAATATGAATGTGGATAACGACCAAAAAATGGTTGGAATAAGAATGAAATTTAGCTCCAGATCAAAATAGATGATTGGTTGGTTGATCTGGTTGGTCAACAGACAACGATAGGTGAACTTAACCAGTTCACCATGAACATAGGCATCACAATTCTAGCCGTAATGATCAGGAACAATTTGAACTGATAGTGATATCTGCCTCTCAACCTATATCCAGCAAATTTCGTCTTTATTCTAAAGAACAATTCATATGAAGTTAATTTATGAGCCAGGTCACAAAAATGAGTGAATGTGCCCATGCTTAAATTGTTGGAGAGTATAGCAATAATGAACAACATACTGATGAGTGTAGAATTACACAGTCTGTGATTGCCATCGCATATCCAGCACTGAATATAGGCATTTCTGAACCATTGATGAAGTAGTGAAACAAAATATTTTATACTATAATAAAAACTGTGAATACAGTGATAAGTGTCGAGCAAATTATTCTGGACTTTGGATGACTACCCAGAATATAGTGGTTCAGTGTTGGCGATATTACCAAATAGGTTTTGGCCGATATTTGCTCTAATCTGTTGAACAGTACTCTCTCTTCTCTGTTAACTATAAATACTTTACTGAATTGTAGCTTATTTTAAAATTAGCAAACATTTTCTGAACGATAATTTTAAAATTCAAAAGCATTTGAATATAAGATGAATAAAATAATACGCATTGAAGTGTAGTATTTTAATGTTGATTTTGCTCAGTTCACAATTAAAAATAGAAGCCAGTTAATTATCTTCACTGTAATTTCAAATGATTGATGATATTTACAAAACTGAATTAAGTTCTCAAATATAGTTCAAATTAGCGATAAAATAATAATTCATATACTTTTCAATTAAGCACATGATCTCGCGTGCAATATGAGAAACATGATGAAAATAAGCAGGGTTGCAAATGATGGAACAACGGTTCAGACAATTTAACTTGTTTACTTTTCTCACTTTCTGCGTCCCTGCATATAAACATCGTTGGTGATACTAGGTGATTTGTAAAAGAGCACATCATAAAAATTACCTTGTTAGCATTATCAGATTTGATTACTAAATTATATGTAATGAAACAATACTTAATTTGTTTAGGGTCAAGATGATCTATAAATAAGATTCCTGGCGAGTTTTGTCAAATTAATAGGAAATTTGTATTATTCTCATCAGAATTATCGCAACAAAACATATCTGTTCGGAGGAGAAATAAGATAATGCTATTAATTGTTGGTTATATTTAGGAGTTTTCAATATTTGTTT
Organism: Eueremaeus valkanovi; assembly: GCA_034693305.1. Classification (NCBI taxonomy): domain Eukaryota; kingdom Metazoa; phylum Arthropoda; class Arachnida; order Sarcoptiformes; family Eremaeidae; genus Eueremaeus; species Eueremaeus valkanovi. Next base: position 3,999 of record JAQIWA010002772.1, on the reverse strand, counting down.
GAACAAATACCTTATATCCGCGAAAATAGTTGATCACAAATAAGCCGAAACGAAACTCCAATTTTATTACGTTCTTTCAAACACATAAACTACTCATATATTTTTTATATACTAATAAATATATGTTAATAATTTTTTTGTCAATTGCACTAGATTTGAGTCGAAATGTTTATTTGAAATACTGGAAAGTGTTAAAAGAAATAAGAGGAATAATAAACAAATGATTTTTAAATGAAACATAAATTCTCAAGGCTTTTAAATAATTTGATGGCTGTGCAGAGATTATTCTATTAGTTTATTTTATGTATTAACACTAAGCGCACTTTAAATGTTTACCAAAACTGGTTCCTTATACAATACTATTTTGCTGCACATAGTATAGCACAAAAAATAAATTTATATTCTGTACACTCATTTTGGGCTAATTTATCTTAAATTATTCATTGATAACTCACTCAATGGTAATTCTCAGTATTCTAGAAACATATTATTATGAACTCATTCACACTTATATATTACCCTCTGAAACCATGCACTGTTTTAAAAGCAATCCTGATTCTCCTGTTCCACTTTCAGCCAATTCTGATGACTAATGAATCAAATCTAAACCTTGTATATATTTTCTCAAAAACTGCTAGAAACATAACAAACAACAATTATAACATAAAAATTGTTGTCTAATACGCTACAGAAGATTACCGCTTGCATTGAGTTTTGAGTTCTGTATAAAAATCAGTTAGAATTATAAAAAAATATTAGTGATCACACTCTGACCACAACATGGCAAATGTATTGTTTCGTACATTAAGAATAATCTTGTGTTTGAGTATAAGTTCTACAGCCGATATTCAAAAATCGTTAAGTGAATTAAAGGACGTATTATTTTCGGAAATAAACAAGGATGTTACGGAATCAAACGACGAATTGAAAGAATTGAACTACAAATTTTATGTACAATATGAATTACATAATCTGCTGGTTGACAGACTGTTACCCTTGACAACTAATATTGAAAAAAGAATTTCCAAAAGAGCGACCAAATGTCTGTTGTTTCTGACTTACACCGATGAAGAAAATCATGAATTCCTGTGTAAGGCCGGATTGATTGAGATTTTTATTAACATTCTAAAAACGAACCAACCTAGAGAGAAAATGTATGCAATGATTGGTATAACTCATATGATAGAGGAAAACTTGGTCAGAAGGAATAAAGCTATTGGTTTGGGATTAATAAATGTTTTGGAAACAACGATAATAGGAGAAGACCTCGGTTATATTTTAAAGCATGGATCAAAGCTGATTATTGCGATTTCGAAATATATCGATAATCCGGTGAATACAGTACAGAAACGTCAGATTTTAAATATTGCAAGTTACTTAATGGACTTATCAAAATACAAGCGTGTTTTGGATGCTGTGAAAACAGTCAAATTTATAACAGAGAGTCTGAATAATAATGTTGGCCTGGTCCTGAATAGCTTTGTGATGAATAAAATTAATAACCTTCTGGGCAACTGTCATGATGAACAGATGCTAAAAGTTATGTTAAACATATTCGAAGAATTGATGAACGGAACATCGACTCAAAGATATGTAGCTATGAGAAGTTCGAATTTAATGAATAAAATTAGGGAGTGTATAGAATTGACCAGTTCTAATACGAGAATATCACAGTCGGCGATATGGGTCGTGAACACTATACTCGATGGAGAAATACGCGATATTCATTATCTGTTGAGTAATAATATTATAGAAGTAATGGTACGGAATGTTATGAATGTCCCGGAATTATATGAAAGCATAATAATTGGTCTCAATTATTTTTCACTTCATGCAAACTCGTCGCAAGTTTTACAGCTAATATATTACAATATATCCGACCTGCTTGAAAATATTTTTGCATCAAACCACAGGAATGAAGTAATCCTATCAACTTTGGAAATATTGCATAATATCTTCAAACGATTCGGCGAAAAATTGGTAAAATACAACTTACTTATCGAAAAAGCTAAGATTTGTATCGAAAACACTGACATTGACGTGTTGGATTATGATTATGAATGCGAGAATGAAACGGATAGAGGTACTTTCAATCGTTTAGGGGATGATTTAGTTAGGCACATACTGGAAAAACTTCCAGTGAAGAACTTGGTAATTTATAGAGGAGTGTGCAAAAAATGGCGTTTTTTAATTGACGAAATAACCGGGTCAAAAACAGAGGCGATATTTCGAGGACAAACTCAAAATGGGCAAGTTGTTATTCGAATCCCAACCGAAGACGTCTCGCTCTATCTTAGACATCATGTTAATGTGACTAAAGTTGCATTTCGAAATTATCTTATCACTGACGAGCAGTTCATCCGAATAATTCGTGAAACCTATACATTAACTAGTTTTAGTCTAGAGAATTGCCATGGATTCACTTGGAAGTCGATTGCTAGGGTTGTATGTCAACACGAAATGATAACATTTTTCGAACTGAATGGGTGTACGGTTCCTGAATATTGCCTAGCCCTTATTTGCAATGGATTAAAAAATCTAGAAATATTACGTATTTGTGATAACAAGGTTGAGATAACAGCAAAGTCTTTATCTTTGCTTGGACCGAAAATTGATGACGTAAGAATGTCGTATATCGGAAAAGTACGAGCAGAAAATGCGCTACGGTCCTTAGGAGAAGGCAATGGCAAAAATATCAAACGACTCTCACTTTGTATATTCGGTTTTCAGGATATAGACTGGGTTTCGATGTTAAAGCCATTTAATCTAAAATTCTTTTCGATTATATTCCATGGAAATGGTGAGGGAAATTTGAAAGCATTCAAAAAATTTGAAGAACTAGAAATATTGGCTTTGGTCGAGTACTCAATCAACCCGTCTCGTTCAGTTTTATCCAACATTAATCTTGTCGAAATTTTGTCCGCATTACCATCTTTAAGAGTTTTGTATTTTGGAGGATTGCAGTATAAAAGCTGTGCCATATCTGGGGATATTTTACTCTCAATAGCAAATATATGCAGCAGGCTCACATCTTTGAACATACGTTATACCGATCAAATCGCAAATTCGGACTTATATTATATGAATGGATGCAAAGAGTTGAAGAAGATAACTCTTACTGGTCTGAAAAGTATAACAAATAGTGGAATAAAATTCATTTTTACACAAGAGAATCTACGTTCTCTACATATAATCAAATGTCCCAGGATAAATTCCACTATTATCACATACATGATAAAACTGTCGTTACTTCACCCTTCAGCCTGGTATACTTTAGTAATGGAGAAAAGCGTTGTTATAAAGAAACCAAAAACCCCTTTCAATCTAAAGATTGTTTTGATTTAGAACGGAATTATTATGTATCACAGATGTACTTATTCATTGAAAAGAAAATGAATAAATGAAATTTATATGAGAGATACTTATTCATTAGAAAGAATGAATAAATGAATTATTTGACGCGCGTAAAAAATATATTTTGATGAATTTTTGATAGAGATCAAAATTCAAGAAATTGTTGTGCACAAGGGGTTGTGACATTTTGTTATAGGTCAAAATATTAGTCTAGTCTGGGAGAAATGTCGACAAATGAGCTAGCTAAGCCCAAAACGATTTAGAACTAATTGACTTGACATAATGAACATCGACCGTAGGATTGTATATAGAGAATATACATTCATATTGGACCTGTGGTCCAAATGTGGCCGCGATTTGTGAAATCGTGAACAGGACTATAAACAGTTTATTAATAGAAGATATGATCCTCTAATGTTTAGTCCAGGGTTATTTTATAATTAAATACCTAAGTTAGAGAATCGGATTTTAAACCATAGACAAGAGGTCTATTAAGGCTTAGTCCATTATAGGTATAATTAAATGCCCAAGAGAATAGTGATATACAGATTCCGTAAGTCACAACATTTACCGTATTTGGCCTTTGAGGACAAAGGCGACTGGAGGGGGAGAAGATGATATGGTATATAGATACTCTTGGTTACT
>JAQIWA010002771.1:0-12296 GCA_034693305.1 Eueremaeus valkanovi | reverse complement strand
ATTTGAGTCAACAGTTTTGATACAGTCTTACAATTAAACCGATTTTTGAATTGATTTTCAATTTTCTTTTGCCTTAATTTCTCCGATAATTCACTTTTCAAGCACTTGTAGCTCACCTTTGGTCAGGCAATCAGATTCAGCTATAATTTATTATCTACTTTGTTGTACAGGTCATTCGCCTTAAGGACTGTAATGAATATATTAATTCAAAATAACAGTCATTTATATTGTTTTCATTTAAAGTCATTGGATATGTCCCCGGAAATTCTTTTTGTAGCCCGGTAATTTTATCGAAAATATATGTATAATTTCATTCAAACTAATTGGATGTTTGACCAGTGAATCATTTATTTGATATTTTTTTCTATATTAATTTTTTCCGATAATCCAATGATTAGGTGATTTTTTTGTATCCAGAATCGAATGAACAAGCAGCATTCTTATAACAAATATTAATAGCAAACTCCATATAATTTTAAATACGGGTAAATTACAGCCGCTACGTCTCGGAGTTGCTTAACCTAACAACTTGTTGGTCGGGTCGGTGATAGCCCTCATAGGTATTAATATTTCAAAATATATACTAGTTTATTTTATAATAATCAAGCTAGCATAGATGAAGTTTATATGAAAAGCAGCATTGTTGTTTAAGGTTTTCAAGGAGTAATTTGCTAGATAATATTGGGAAGCCACCTCCCTGTTCTTCAACTAGTTTAAATTTAAAAAAGATCATTCTATCAAGCTTGTTATTTCTTAGGTTTGATTTATTTTTTTTGCAAATAATAACTGTAATCTTGTTTATATACAATAATTGAACTTGATTTTAGTTTAGTTTAAACATCGGATTCCCAAATTCATTTAATTATTAATTATCATATTTTTTATATAAAAGAAAGCTCATATTTTCACCAACAAACCAACATGGTCATTTTAAAAGTAATAAAACTGTGAATACCTGTAATTTTAAATTTAAACATAAATTCATTCATAAGAATTCTTATTAAATATATTGGATGACCCATTTCGGTGAATTCATAGTATCCGACAAAGGATCAATTTATAAATTTTTAGATGAAGTTTCAAAACAATCTGTCAACTCTTTCCGCAATATCACGAAATTATAAACTTATTAGTAAACTGTAACTTCATTTCGAAAAATGTTTTTCTTTTAAACCGGATAATTGTGCAAGGTACTTTTCGGAACTAGAAATTGACCGGGAAATTCCTGTTTTGGAAGAATATTCATTAATAAATAAGAAATAAGTTTGTTATCAATGCATAAGAATATGATTCACGTGTTTACTGCTGTGAGAAAATTTGAAATGATCAAGGCAACCTATTTTAAAGGAAAATTGTGTGGGTTTTCAGTTCAAATATTATCGATTTTTTTAATGAAATTCTTGTGAAAACTGTAAAATCATTTCATGCAATAAAAAGTTGTAGTGATTTTAACGCATAATTTTCATTTTAATTAAAATATAATGACCTAGGAGTGAAATTTCAGTCATATTTCTGTACAGCAATAGAATATGAAAGCTAACAAAAAACAATCGAACCCGACTTAATTTTTATAACCCGATAAAAAAATTTTAAATATAGCTAGCGTATAAAATTTTAGAAATTTATTATGTTGAAATAATCAACGCCGGACTAGCCCAATAGAACATGAATATTATGAATGACCAAGATTAAAAAATTTTTTGCGTAAAAGTTACAGTCTTTTGTCATCAAATTCTAATCAAATTATTTTATCAATAGTCATAGTGTTTTTAACGAATAATTTTCATATTGAGTAGTTGATGACTAATGACTGTAATTTGAACGCAAAGTATTTTTTAAACTTGGTCATTTATAATCTTTATTATTTCTGGGGAAAGCAATGAAATCCGAATATTTTTAACATTTTTTATTTTTCATAATACGAGTAGATTTTCATAATACGAGTAGATTTTCATAATAACCGGACATTAGTATTAAAGCTAAAACCACCCAAATACTTGTCATAATTAAAGCACCTAGTTTATTATAAATAATTATGTTGCGTCATTAATTTTTTCAATTATTCAAATAGTTATACTGGGTTTATTTTATTATTGCAACTAGAATAAAAGCATCTGATATGAAAGGATACAAGGGTTGTTTAAAAAATGGAAAATATTAAATTTAAAAAACCGACTAGTTGAAATCGAGAAAACATTTATCTATTAACTATGCGGAAATTATCAAAAGAAATAACAGAGAAAATAATCAAGTTCTTTTATCAAGTTAGTTATTTACTCTATTTTATTATTATCATTTGCGAGCTGTAATTTTGATGATAAATAATAAAAGAATCTGACTTGTATAATAAAATTTTAAATATGGAATCATCAGATATCACGGTTAGTTTTAATTTGGTGATTATTATAAAATCGATAATTATACAAGTGAACATGGTCATTTAGAATTGTTTTTCTGAATATGAAATTTTTATTAAAAAATAGTGTCTCACGACTTGGCAATTAATATTAACAAAAAATGTGCAAGCTATTTAAAAAATTATTTTAATATTAATTTACAGATTACCACCAAATGACCAAATGACCACCCTTACACTAGATTTTTTGTTTATCAAAATTAAAAATAAATGGAACCTAGTACAGTATAGCACAAAAATTGTATGTTAAAGAGCCTTAACTGTAGAATATCATATAATACTTGTTGGGACCGGTATTCAATTTTACAAATTTATATATAAGTATAAAAGTTTTCATCAATTACTTGATTACAGTTTTATAATTGTGAAAGAAATGGTATTTCTATTAACTATTATGGCTTTAAAAGGATGAGTTCAGAGATGACAGTGAACTGAAAAACTTTTTGAAATATAAATGCATTTAATATGAATGCCATTGAAAAGAGTTAACAGAAAATTGATTAATAAATAAAAAATAAGTTTGTTATCAATGGATAAGCATATGATTAACGCGTCTAGTGCTGTGAGAAAATTTGCAATAATCAAGGCAACTTATTACAGTATATTATAAATTGTAAGTTGCGTTGGATTGTAATGGCAACTGTGCTGTCGCTACGTCTACGGGCGGTCTAACCGCAAAACGGTTTGGTCGGATCGGCGACAGTCCTATTATAGGCGCCGGCCGTTATGCAGACAATAGTTGCGGCGCTGTTTCGACAGCACTGAAGACAAGCCGACAATTCATTACGGGATCAGAAAAGAAGAGCATTTGAGTCAACAGTTTTGATACAGTCTTACAATTAAACCGATTTTTGAATTGATTTTCAAATTTCTTTTGCCTTAAGTTCTCCGATAATTGACTTTTCAAGTACTTGTAGCTCACCTTTGGTCAGGCAATCAGATTCGGCTATAATTTATTATCTACTTTGTTGTACAGGTCATTCGTCTCAAAGACTGTAATGAAAATATTAAATCAAAATAACTGTCATTTATATTGTTTTCATTAAAAACTCTTGGATTGGGTTAAGAGACGTATTCTTTTTGTAGCCGAGTTATTTCATCGAAAATATTTGTATAATTTCATTCAAACTAATTGGATGTTTGAACCAATCATTTTATATTTTTTTACTAAATTAATTTTTATTCCAATTATGCATAGAATCACAAAAATAGGTTTATTTTTATTTATTTATAGACATATCGTATGATTGTATTGAATGTCAAAATAATATTCTTTATTATAAAACTTATGATTCCGTAAGTCATGAATAGTTTATTCGCACCGTTAGAGAGGAATCGCATAGAATATGTTGAGAATCAAACGACATGTTTGTCGAATCGGATAATAACTGTGTGCTTGGACTGTAATATTAGCCCGAATTGGTCGCCAAAGCTTAAGATTTCCTCCTTGGGTGTACTGAATCGCTGTAGTAAAAATCTAATGATGACATAGTCCAGTATTTTAAAAATCTTATAAATGACAGAGTTTATAAATAGTTCAGTTTTAAATTACAGTTCTTGGTCATTTTTTAATTAATTTATTTTTCTAATAGTTTTAGTGTTTTTAATTTTCGTTCTCTGATTAAAATTTAATTACCAATGACTGTAATTTATACCTAAATTATTTTTTAAACTTGGACATTTATAATATTCATTTGATATTGGGTACAATGCGACTTAAGTTATTTTTAACATTATTTATTTTTCTCAAAACGGATCCTTGTAATACAAGCTAAAATCATCAATCCTACTTTGTCATCATCAAATAATCTAGTTACTTAAAAATATTTATTTCAAAAGAATTAATTTGTTAGCATTTGAAACTGTAATTTAAATTATAAATAATAAATGAATCTGGCTCATATGATAGAATATTAAATATTGTCTTATTAAAAAATTTCTTGTTCTTTATTTTGGCGATCATTTTGGGGCTGTCTAAAAAGCAACTAGTTTCAATTTCTGAAACTAGTTTCAATTTCTGAAACTAGTTTCAATTTCTGAAACTAGTTTCAGAAATTTGTTTCAGAAAAATAGTTTCAGAAATTAGTTTCAGAAAAATAGTTTCAGAAATTAGTTTCAGAAAAATAGTTTCAGAAATTAGTTTTTTAACCCAATTTTTGAAATCACATTTTGAAATCAAACTAGAATGTTTCAAAAATAAATTAATTATAATAATAATAATAATCTTTATTGGTCAACTCATGATCAGTCTTAGACTGAGGAAAATTTCATATTATTAGGATTGATTTGAAGATTAAAGTGATATAAGGTTTACCAAATCAATTTTATCATTGAATAAGTTGTAGGTCCAGCATCTTCCCATTAGAGTGATTATATTCTGCATCAAATTTATATTAAAAATACATGTCCTTGGTGATAAATTACAAGAGAGAAATATATAATATACTATATCAAAATTAAGTAAAGGTTTTTCTATACTTTCATATTATGAGCTTTTATATTGCAATGTATATAATATTTCACATTTTTAGGATTAATTCACATTATATTATATAGAGTTGAATTTCATTTAACAAATATCATATTAATGAATGTTTGGCTTATTTGAAGTGTTTTTAAATTTTTTGTGAAATTTAAAAAATTTTGAACAAGTATATCATTCAATATAATATGTTTGTTATTAATATTATAATTGGATTAATATCTGCAATCTTTGCATTGAAGAAAATTAAGGTGAATTTTTCATGTTCATTTTACTTAATTGGTCAGATAAATTTTATTTCTAATAGATTAATATTCATTAAATAAAAATTATAATCTAGAATAATAATTAAATTTTTCATTTAATTATCGTATTATAAATTCATTAATTAATAAATAGAATCTTAAATTTACCAATAACAATTTACATTCTTAAATTAGATTGATATTTTTCATTTTTATCATTAATTTCTGCATAACACTCTTTTATACGTGCTGTGTCTGAATTTTCTCATTTTTTCTGCAATTCATCACCTAGGACATAAGAACTCTATATACTGGGTGTCTCAGAATAGATCCGATTTTGATCCTGGTCTTATTTAAAAGTAGAAATTGTTTGATAAAAATAATATATGAAAAATAGCCTTGCCCAATTTAAGGAGCTAGATTCAAAAATTATAAAATAATCATTTTTCTATTTGATCTTAATCCTCCCAAAAATACAGAAGGCACAATATTGAAACTGATCTTATTTTAAAGAGTGATAGTGGGGGTTAATTAAATTATTAAATAAAGAGAAATAGAGAAAAATAGCTCATGCAAAAAGTGCTATTTTTAGCGAGTATACTTGCTTATGTTCTTGAGAAGGTGTCTGTCTGAACGTTTTTTGATCAAAAGTACTCCTCAAATCATGTTATTCGGCTGAGAAATCATCTACTCAAAGTGTGTGCAAGTAAATTTTTCGAGCTTCGAATACTGTTCTCTATAGGCTCTATTTTTAAAATTTAAGTGTTATGACTCTATTGGCATAATGATTAACAGTTTGTGTATAGAGCCTATGGAAAACACTCCATAGAAATAATTCTTAATAGTTAGTATTCGAAGCTCAATTAAAGGTACTGGGACACATTTTGAGCAGAATGTTTTACAGACGAATTCCACCATTTGAGAAGTACTTTCGATCTAAAAAGGCTAAAACATAATCTTGATGTAGGTCTTGAGTTACAGAATAAATTCTGAGGAATAATTAGTCTTACCTTGACCAGGTTAAAGAAAATATTTGTTTGGATGTAAATTAAAGCTATACTTGCTAAAATTAACAAATTATAACAACTATAAATGTTAATTGTTAACTATATCTCTAAAAATTCAATGGCGCGGAGTATATGTTATTTTGTTCTAGATTTGTTTTATTTTATTATTCATAAATTATACAGTCAGTTCAAAAATTGAGGGACACGCTTAAACAGTGCTAGTTAAGTGCTACCAGTGCTGCACCAGTGAAAACTTGCCGCGGTGAAAGTTTTTTGTTAGTTGCTTTACAAAAATAGAAATTTTCATTTAATTTCCTTGTAAGGTATAGGCTCCAGGTTCATTTAAGCGTGTCCCTCAATTTTTGAACTGACTGTATGAAAAATCTTCTAGAAAAAGAGGAAGAAATTCTTCAAAAGAGTCAAGTTCACTGGAGGTGGAACATATGATGATATTAGTAGCGAAAACAACAGTTCCGGAGAGAGTAGTAACGAAAAAGAAGTAATTGTACAAGATCAAATGGATAAGCAATCAGATTCCAAGGAAACAACAAATCTAAACATTATATTTACACGTATCGATGAAATGACCCGCAAACTGACCTATAAACAAATGAAATTCTATCTTGAAAATGCCGTTGAAAAATACAGCAAGTTCATAATGGATTTACCACCACTAAAACCAAATGCAGGACAAGTATTTCTATATAGAAACTCTTCAGTAAAATCGATTACATCAATTTGTGATCAATATCAATGGAGAAGAGCTGGAGGATTTACGTCTAAGGAAGGAGTTAAAACAATAAATTATTACATAAAATCAAATTATGGGAAACAATTATACAGTACAGATTTTCGAAAATCTATAAATTTCATTGAAAATTCAAAAATCAAAGAGAGAATATATCTAATAATTTATAGTGGAGATGAAAGTGTTTACAAAGCAACTCCTCATGGCAATCGCAAGAAACATTTGACAAAGATATTTACACCCACTAATAAACAATTTCTTAACTCGATAAAAAATGAAAATCAACCCCCAATTAAGGTTTATCGCGAAAAGCTGAGCACTGGCATGGAAAAACTTGAAGAGAAGGCAAAAGGTGCTGCGTTAATTTACGAAAAAAGTGAATTACCGCGAGACTCTAAGCAAATCAGAAATAAATTATTTAATATGAGGAAAAAAGAAAAATTATCGCAAGATGAAATCTATAACCTATATGAAATTTCGATCAATCTTGGAAATTTCATTATAGAATTTAAATTGATCCCGGAATTGTTAGTTATATTTGGTATGTACATTTTATTTTGAAAAATATAGTTATTTATTAATGATATTTATATAGGATCACAGAAACTTATTGAAATGTCAGAGGTCATACTTGATTATTCCTCGAAGAATAAAGCATGCCAAGCATTATATTACGATACGACATATTGTGAGAAAATTTTCTATTTTTAATGCTAATTAAACTAATAAAATATGGAGCTAACTAAAAAGCAATCACTTTTTGGGCATCACTTTTTTGGGCATCACTTTTTTGGACATCACTTTTCTGTACCACTTTTCTCGACATCACTTTTCTGGACATCACTTTCTTGGACATCACTTTTCTGGACATAACTTTATATAATCCTTATTCACAAGTCATCCAAGTGTAGCAATTTTTCACATAGGGGTTTATTATAAATATGATTTGTAGCCATCGATGACCTCTCTAAGATGAAGATCTTGGACTTCCAGGGAAATCGAATGCCCAGAAAAGTGATGTTCCAAAATTGATGACCAAAAAAGTGATGTCTAAAAAAGTGATGCCCAAAAAGTGATAGCTTTTTAGGTAGCCACATAAAATATCACTGTGTCTAAGAAATAAGCAAGTTCAAACCCTAAAAATTTATAGATAGGTATTGTGTCGACGTTTTCACCTATAATAAAGCTCAAATTATCACCTTTGAATTTTTATTCCCTATATAAATTTGTAGTTGGCCATGAACACTGTAACATACAGGCAAATACCCCTGACAGACTTAAACAAAGCTGGAGCCTAAATCAGACAAGATTATTTTCTGAAAATTTATGATTTTGTTGACAAATGATAATTCTGGATTTCACCTTGGTGTAAATGATATTTGAACAGCACGCATTATAAATACTTTAATCAACTCAGATTTATTGTAGTATTGCTGTGAAGTATGTATTTTTATAATCCGTAATTATTATTTATCACCATTGAAATTTCATTTTATCTTAATTGAACAAATATCAGTAACACCAAGGTGAAATCCAGAATTATCTTTTGTTGGGGGGTGTTTATTGAGATTATTTTCCATTGCTCAGACTTCAATTATTCCTTGTGATTTTCGCGCTAGAACCTGATTAATTTTGCCATTTTCCAAATATAAAGTCATCCTGTGCATAAATGCAACGGTTTTCAAAAAAATCCAGTTAGATGATTTCGATCATTTTCAACAAGGATCATTTTGAATTGCTGAAATTCAATATAACCCTAATGATTTTTGCTATGGAAACAGCGCTAGTTCCCTGCTACCGATGCTGCACCAATAAAATCTCGCCGAGGTGAAAAGTTCTTGGTTAAGTGCTTTACAAAAATTTTCAATAAATTTTCTCCTCAGGTTTAGGCTCCAGCTTCATTTGAGTGTGTCAGGGGGTTTTGCTTTTGACTGTATTCATACTAGTTATTTTCTAAAGTAAGTAATATTTATATTTTCAGGTATTGGAAATTTTTTCGTCTCAACACTTATAATGAAAAATATCATGCTCGAAAACGCACCGATTTACCCGATAATGTTTATGGTTCACCAGACGAAACGAGCAGCTAATCATGCATGTTTTTTCGACAAGGTGAATAATATATTGAATTTAAATAGATATTCAAATATTCCAATAGTAACAGATAGAGAGTTTGCAATAATGAAAGCTATAAATTCAGTTAATTTTAATCATTTGATTTGTAAAATTCATTTACTCCGGGATATAAAATTTTGGTGTCAAAAGAATAAAATTATAAAATCAGATAGGAAAAATTTGAAAGAAATAATTCATGAAATGATAAATTCAGAAAGTTTAGAAGTCTTTCTTAAAGCTGAATCTAAATTCAAAAATGAATTCAATAATAATAAGTCAAAAAATATTTATAATTACATTACAAAACATATAATTAATGATATTAAGAATAAAACTGCAAGATTCATTAATGCGAAATATCCAGAATTTTCTGGAAAAATTGTAACCAATAATTCATCGGAATCTATGAATTTTATTTTGAAACAGATAACTGAATGGAAGGAATGTAAAATAGACATGGTAGTTTTGATATTTTATTATCTACAAAATTATTATATAAATGAGTTTAGAAGAGGTTCAGAAAATATTGGTAATTATGTCAAAAATGATAAAGTGGACATTAATTATGATTTTGGATCCAGTGCAAACTTTTATCATTTTAAATCGATTATAAATCAAATAAAAAAAGAACAAACAATGATACCTAAAATTCTAGATGAAAGTCAAAGGCTATCAATTCAATCAATGGCAAAATATGCTAATGAGAATAAATTTATATCACATAATAAAGACCTAGGTTGTTTCACAATCCGATCATTTCATGATGAATTACTATGTTACATAGTTCACTTGAAGCCTAAACCAAAATGTTCATGCAGTATTAAAAGCAAATGTTACCATATTGTTGCTGTGCAAATGTACCTAGATATATACAATGAAAAAGATAAAATGGTTTTTAATATCAGTAACTTAATGCAAGTTGAAAAGAGTGGCAGAAAATTTCCAACTAAGCTTGATAAAAAAATTGAAAAGTTAAATATAAAAGATAGTAATGAGAAAAAAATTAAACAGATTTCAACTAAATTTGAAAAAAGTTTGAAGATTTATAAAGCTAAAATTGAAGATATTTTGATTCCGGGTATAAATGATATATGTCAAGGAAATGAAAGCTTGTTTATGCATAATTTTGAATGGGACTATTATTCTTATGACCCATATATAATTGACCCACCTTATGAATCATTGAGAAAAAATGAATGGCTCACAAGTGATGTAGTTCATAAAGGCATTAAATCAATTATAAAAATGTTAGAACTTGAAGAAATTATAGGAGTAGTTCCATTTGAAATTATGTTGAATATTATTGATGCTAATTATAATTGGCCCATCAAATATTGCATGGCTGAAAAATTGTTGAATAAACAATTCATATTCGTTCCAATTTATGGTGAGCATGTATCATTTCCAATTGGGCCACATTTTATTCTCGGTGTTATTGATTTACAAAATGAACAAATAACAATTTTTGATTCCATGTCAAAAAATAAACAGAAGAATGATTATGCATTGATGATTTTTGCGATTTTAGATATTGTAAGAAATATTTACAGTTGTTATGAAAAATCAAATTATTTCTATCCTATTGAGTGGCGATTAGTTATCAGTAATGATGCTGCTCAACAAACAGATAAAACTAGTTGTGGTATTTTTACTATATTGAATGCTGCAAGCTTCATGTTTGGTCAGCAATTAACTCAGATTAGTGATGTAACCAGAGCAAGATACTTTGTTCATGATATAATTGTGCAATATTATACTGATCCAATTTACAATGAAACTGTACGATCGGGAATATGCCTCAATAATTTTGACCTGGATACTCTCAATATTGTTATTGAGAACACATATAATTATGTAAATGATAAATGTGTTAATCTGAAAAATGATTTTTCAAAATTATTCTGTCAGTTACCTGCATGTTATTTAACTAATAAAAGTGTGAAAAAAATATGTATTGTATGTAGACATTTCTATCATTTAGAACATAATATTTTCGTTGATTTAAATGAAGATTTTTATTTGTGCAAAGATTGTAGTGAAATAAAATTAATATAAAGAAAATTTGTAATCACATATATATAATTGTATTTGTCAATTTGAACCAGTTTAATTTTCATATTGTATTTTTCAAATGTTTTAATAAAATTCTAGTTTTGTATCAAGTCTAAATTTCACTTTAAATGTTATTGAAAAAATTGATTTCTGAATTTGAATTTTAAAAATGGCCAAAATGTCATTTCAGAAATTGATTTCAAAATGTGATTTCAAAAATTGATTTTAAAAATTAATTTCTGAAACTAATTTCTGAAACTAATTTCTGAAACTAATTTCTGAAACTAATTTCTGAAACTAATTTCTGAAACTAGTTTCAGAAACTAGTTTCAGAAATTGATTGCTTTTTAGACAGCCCCGAAAAAAGGCAACGCATTACGGCTCCAGTTGAGTTATGAAACATAAAGGGATATTACTATATAATAAATACTACTTCGGTTACAGTTTATGATTGATTAGAAAATAAATGTCAGAATTTTGTTAGGAAATACAATTGACCCGAGCATTTACTCGTTAACAATTAAGTTTCATTGAAAAATATGGTTAAGTTATACTCATCTTAATTCAAGCATTTTAGTTTAACCGAGCTCTATATTCTAGCTTGTTGAATAAATGTATATCATATGACTTATGGAACAGATAAGTGAAAACCTGATTCAAACAAACAATGCTTAAAATGAACTCTCGTATGGATTGTAATATTATATTAATTAATGGAATGATATTCTTTTAGAACACCACCAAGGTAAAAATAAATGAAAAATTTTTGAAAAATTGAAACGTTAGAAAAATACTTTGCCGCCTTGATGGTCCAAAAATATATTTCATCAAGGACATATTATATTTATTAGAAAATAAAAATATTATTACAGTTCAAAACCATTTAAGCATTTGTCAACCTTTATAAGTTCCAGCCTATACAATGCCATTAAATATGCTAATAAATACAGTAATGGAAACAACTATCTTTACCTAGCTAAACTCGAATAACTTCTGAATGGGTGATTCGATTTTCAATCTGTTTTCAGTAATTTGTAGCCTGATAAATGTCAATTCCAAAAATAACCCCAATGTGTAGATAGCAACTATGGAAAGTACCTAGAATGAGCAACAAAAATGTACATGGTGTGCCCAGGTTAATCTTTAACTTATCCGATATTTTGATATACCAACTCGATTCAGTTTTTTACGAGGATTACGAATATCCTTATTAAAATTTTTTGACTTGAAT
>JAQIWA010002770.1:0-12301 GCA_034693305.1 Eueremaeus valkanovi | reverse complement strand
GTCACACCTGTACCCGTAGTCACGTACGGTCAGCTCGAAAGGTAGCGTTCGGTTGAGGTCGTCCGGGCCCCACTGCAATTGGTGGAGCGTGCTTGGGCAAGTGTTCGACCCAGAGCACTTAAAGACGCGTACTTTGATCGACGTGACGACCCCTTTTACACCGCGATGGGTAAGAAGGGACAGAAGACGAAGACGAAGAAGTATAACACTCGTAGTCGGAAGGAGGAGTCAGAAGACGAGTACTACGAGTTGTCTGACCACGAAGAGGTCGCGCTAAAGAGCTCAGAAGAGCTGACGGCAACCCCTAAGAAAGGGAAGACCCAGGTCAAGAAAGTGGACAACGCGGAGGTCAACCTCGAAGCGACGACGAGTACCGACACTCAACCTCAGCTTAACGCGACCGAACAAGCGCGGCAAGTCCTTCAGAAACAGCGTCTGGCTGCAAGAAGCACCCTGATGCGCTCCGGTATGGACCCTGTGGTGACCCGAGAAGAAGAGATTGCGCGCATTCGCCGAGAAGCCGAGGATCTTCAGAAGGAGATCCAAGAGGAGGAGCAACGAGTGCGGGAACGTGCGGCCAAAGCAAGGCAGCAGAAGGCCGAAGAAGAAGAAGAAGAGCGCGAACGCAAGCGACAGGCCCAGGACCTAGAGCTTGATCGGCTCAACAAAGAAGTCTCAGCCAGAAGGCAGAGGTTGGCGTCAATCCGAGGAATGACGATAAACGTTAGCGCAGAAGCGCAAAGTCAAGTGGCGCCAAACGGAGGCTCATCAGCCAGCGCGTCACTGCCTCAGTCCGGACAGATGTCCCCGAACATAGGAGGATTGGGAGGCATTGGGATCAGTCCCGAAGGAGATGTAGTTGTGGTTCCCAACTCGATTGCGGATGTGCTGATGCAGCACCAGGAGACCACTACCAGACTAATACAGGCGATTGCCCAAGGGCAGGGACAAGGACAGCCCACCAGACCGCGCATCAAAGCCAGAGATTTACCCAATTTCTCCGGCAATACCTGGGATGCCGTGCGATGGCTACGCGACTTCGAGGACGCGTCGGCCTACAACAACCTGCGGGAAGCGGACAAAGCAGAAGCTGTTCGCTATTGTCTAAAAGGCGCGGGTGAGCTCTGGTACGACCACAGCTTCCGTGGCCGCGTCTTCGGTTGGACAGAGTTTGTCAAGAAATTCAAAGCAGACTTCCGACCGCCGAGCTATAAAGTGGACTGCGCTCGGGAGTTCTACCACGCGGAACAGGACGACGCAGAGCTGCCGACAACCTTCGCGCATCGAGTTCTGGCCGCGGCACGAGAAGCGGGTCTGAGTACAGACATCGAGGTCATACACCCGGTGATACTGTACGGGTTGAAGCGATCAGATTATGCGAATGCAATCGCGCACTCGAGCACATTCGCCCACATTATCGCAACCTTCGCGATAATGGGGAGGCGAGACGAGTAGAGGACGTGTCAGGCCAGCACTGGAGACCCCGAGTTCGGGAGAGAAAGCGCGCGAGAAAATGAAAATTGCGTTCTTCTGCTCCGAACTCAAAGTGGAACCGCTTCCGCGTCAGTGCTGTGCCTAAGAAGACTTGCCTTGGGGTCTAGCGCGGATTAAACTCAGTTTAATCGCGTGAACACATGAGATGGAGAAGAAGGAAGAGTTGGTTCTCGCGGAAAACGTGGTCAACAATGACACGCGAGTAGAGAGCAGCTCGAGCTCAGAAGAAGGAAGAGTTGGTTCTCGCGGAAAACGTGGTCAACAATGACATGCGAGTAGAGAGCAGCTCGAGCTCAGAAGAAGAAGAGTTGGTTCTCGCGGAAAACGTGGTCAACAATGACACGCGAGTAGAGAGCAGCTCGAGCTCAGAAGAAGAAGAATTGGTTCTCGCGGAAAACGTGGTCAACAGTGACACGCGAGTAGAGAACAGCTGGAGCTCAGAAGAAGAAGAGTTCTCGCGGAAAACGTGGTCACCAGTGGTCAGTGGTCAGCAGCCACTCCTTCAGAAGACGATGCCATCTGTGCGCACGCGAGTAGAGAGCAGCTCGAGCTCAGAAGAGGAAGAGCGTGTTCTCGCGGAAAACGTGGCCAACAGTGGTTGGTGGTCGGCAGACACCCCTTCAGAAGAAGACGAGGACATCTGTGGCCGCGCGAGTAGAGAGCAGCTCAAGCAGAGCTCGAATTGGTTGGGCCCAGAGTGGCCGAAGGGCCTGTCCATGCGGCCAGACCCCCACCCGAGCGTTGCGCTGTTCGGGGACGAACAGGGATTTAAGAAGGGGAGGATTGAAAGCGCGCACTAATCAGCCAATCGTTGATTAGTTCTTAAGCCATAAAAGTATTCATTAATTTTCGATTTCATTTAAATATTTGAATATAAGTCGCGTTAAGCCGGATGGGAGTCAAAACTCCAACAAAGGAAAGGGATTAAAAGACGATGGAATTCCAGGAGAGAGATCACGCGCACCAGAATCTCAACTTTTATTGTGATTTTATTTACTTTTGATAAAATCTTTTCTAAAACTTAAGTGTTTTTCTAAACATATGAGTAGTAGTCGTTTAGCTCTTCAACAGAGAAGTTGAGCTTATTTTTAATTAATTTGTTTTAATTATTGTTTTTATAGTCGCGACTAACGCCTAGACTTGTATCCCGACGCGACTTAGAGCGCGGGAACGAAAAATGTCAATTAAATTATAATTATTTTAACCAATATTTTACTTAATTGAATAAACTTTCAGTTATTTTAATAAGTTTTGATGTTTTTATTGAGTGAACGAATGTCTGCTTCGGTTGAACCGAATCAGCACTAAATAGAAGTATACGCGCCGTACGATTTGGTGTCTGTTGTTGACCCGCCCGAGTGGCCAGCGACTACACACCCCATAACACAGGGCTATCGCGCGGAGAGAGAGACAGCCAGTCGGCGTGCGCGCACCAAAACGACCTAACCAGGCCTCTGACCCAGGTCACACCTGTACCCGTAGTCACGTACGGTCAGCTCGAAAGGTAGCGTTCGGTTGAGGTCGTCCGGGCCCCACTGCATTTGTAACCCTTCATAATGAAGATGTGTTGGCATCCAATTCAATACAATCCTATTAATCAGTACTGAACCAGAATTGAAGCCAAGCCAAGCCAATGCACAGATGAGCAAACTTTGCTGTTCTTTAGTTTCCTTATTTCGCAATATTCTGTATTCACAATAGTATTCAATAACCTAGCCTTGCTCATTTGCTCATTTGATTTGGTTCAGAATATATGTTTAGTGGCAATCAATTTTCAAATATTCGTTTCAAAAACAGTTGAGATCTCGTGTTCGCGAAGTTTTAAGAAAGAGTCGAATTCATTGCATAGACTCTCGTTGTGTCGGCCGCCCCGGAAGAGATTGGTTGAGCTGAAAATGCCGACTAAGTATTATATGCCCGGAGTATATCATCGACCCAACAGCTATGAAGTCGAAAGGTGTGATGGGGTGTGTCAGCACCCGAACCATAAGTGTCTGCCAATTGAAAAGGAGATAATCGAAGTGCCCGTCACTGCAGACTTTGTAAGACATAACTAACCTCTGAGTCAAACCTTCAGAATAATACTAATTACTCGAATTCAGATCTTTAGCCGTTTATTAGGTATGAGTAAGAATGCCGGCGCCGCTCAGATGCTTCCGCCGGAGAAATGTATGCGCGTTAAGATTGATAGACACATATTGTGCGGCTGTCAGTGCGTTATGAGTGAACAGAACTGTAACGAAAAGCAGGTCTTCTCACAGGACAGGTGCGCCTGTGAGTGCACCGACACTTCCAAAGCTAAAACCTGTTCAGAACTCAACAGAATGTGGTCTAACGAGAAGTGCGATTGTGTTTGTCCGCCGAGTAGTTCCAGAGAATGCAGTTCTGGTGCTGTTTTTAGCGAAGAAATGTGCAGGTAATGGATGGGCAGTAGTATTGTACAGCATATAATAACTGTGCGATTAGTCTTAAAAATATAATTAAATATATAAAAGATTTAAACATTAAATCATTTTATTTATGTTTCAGATGTTTGCAAACGAACGGATGATTTAAAGAGAATTAGTTTTAATTTAATGTATTGTATGATAAAAAACAATTCATTCATTCAATTGTTATAAAACCTATTCTATTGTAAAATGCATTACATTTTCAAAATAAAATACATTATTATTATTATATATAATATTATATAATATAAAAAAACATTTTTAAAAAATACTCCGAATTCTAATGAATTAATAATAAGAATATAAAAAGCACTTTCGATGCAACCAATGAGAAGATCCTATGATTGTTGGGTAAGTGTGACGCGAATGACACCCATATTCACGATTTCATAACTGTTCCAAAAATAGAGAGAATTTAATGAATCTTTCAGTTCATAAGTCTATTAAGAGTTTTGTCTTTACTTTAAGTTCTTTTGTTTCAAATACTGAATGACTGTGGGTTTGATCCTTCCCTGGACTCCTTTGGTGGCCCCGTACCCGGTTATGATGTCTATTAGAAGCTTTCGTTTGCCACCAGTTCTGCGCAATTCTTCTGACTTTCGTCTCAGATATTCTGCTAAAATAGAGTTGACTTCTGGGATATGCATACCGTGTAAGTCCAGCTCATTTGAGTTTGTGCTGAATTGTAGTCACAATTAAACCATTTTTTAAATTATTTTTATCTAAACTCAGAGTCAGAACAATGTTATGATTGCATACCTATTAGTGAGTATTGAGTCGACGATCTGAGTGCCCAGTTGTGTGATTCTGGATTGGAATTTCATGGCTTCGTCGCCATAATAGGAGGCCACGGCATACATCCTCCTCTGGTAGGCCAGTCGTGCCTTATCGTGATATTCCTTCTTCTTTACTAACAGTTCATTCATTTGAGTCAAAACCTCATTAATGTCTGTAATGACTGCCTTCCGGACTGACTTCGAGGGCGATGTCGAACGACTAGCGCTCAAAGGAGAGCCGAACTGTTCGTTTGCAATCAATACTTCCGTTTCTTTACTAAAATCATCGCTTAATCCCAAAGAGTTGTCCAAAACATCGATTGTTTTCCCCAAACAATAACTGAATAAAAATTAGTTTTTATTATTTTATGTAAAAAATAAATAAATTCGAAGAAAAAGTGGAATAAAATAGAGTTTATTATAAGATATAAAGAATTTATATATAATTCAAATCAGATCTAAATAAAGGATTTTTATATTAACTATAAATAACTAAACATTTGATTAACTCAACTAATAATTAAGAAATGATAACAAATATCTAATTATGGGTTCATTTAAGTGGAAAGCCTTACAAATTCAAGCAATAAAATGAAAAGACAAATAAAAACAAAACCGATTGCCATAGCATTCGACTCATACTTATTTGATTCGAAAATCGTGTCCAAAAAGCTTTGGTCGACTCCGGGGTATCTCTGATACAACTGATCCCTCTTTAGTTTAGTCGACAGCAGGTCTTTAGCCGTTTGTCTCTTTGTAGGACACAAAGCATTGATCGCATCGGCAGCTAAGCTGTCGGCATATTCTTTGCGGCTCAGACTGATTGCAATCTCCAAATCCATAATCTCTTGTAATTCACTTTTGGGAGTGTTTTCCTCCAAAGCAAACGGTTTTGGCTTCAGATTTGTTCCGTTGTTTTGATTATTATTGTTATAAACGCTTTGTTTATACGAACTCTGAGTCAAAGACTTCTGATTCAAAGACTTCTTCCAATTGTAGTGCAGAAGTCGGGCGACGCCATGGCTTAGGCTTATCGTCAGCTCTTCATCCGAGAGCGAACTTTTGTCAGACAGAGCTCCGAAATGGGATTGGAGTTGAGCTGCGAGTATTGGGTCGAGTGTTAACACAAACTCAGGTTCTTCTGAGCTCTTGTGGTCGACTAGTATGTCCAGAGGCGGCTCTTCCTCTTCAATCACTTCCACATTGGGTTGGATTTCGTTTTCAACCTCGACTTCAGAACCATTAGAATAGGGTTCGGATGGACTGGGCTTTTGTTCTAAGGATCCGACGTCGAAATGATCGTCATTTAGTTCACTCAACAACTTTTCAGCCCATTTGCTGTCCTCATGACAGGCCTCCAGGATTTGGATCAGATGGTTGTCCTCTGCTTTCGTAAATTTTTTCCTCAAAATATCCAACTTTTGATCTCTGGTCAAGTCATCCGGAATATCACTAGTGATCGTCCCCTTATGGAGCCTAACCTTCGATATAATACTCTGCGGATCGGCTGTAGTTTCAATCGGCGTCTCCTCTCTATCACTTCCATCCGTTTCCAGGCCTTCATTCGAGTCGTTATTGCATTGTCTGAGTTCCAGAAGCGCCCAATCCTTGCGCTCTGTCTGTGTGTGTCGGGTTAAGTAAGTAATACTGATTTCTGAAGTATTCGACCGAATATTGTTGGACTCATTGATGGGAAAGGGAGGGAATTCCCAATTAGGCTTTCGAACGCCCACTAAACCAAACAGTCGTTTGTTGTTATTCGTCGTCGAACTCAACGCTATGTTTGCATCGTTTGGGTTCACATCTGCTTTAGTGGTCAGATCATCGTTGAGCTCATCCCAGGGCTCATCGAACTCAATGTCTTCAGGATTTTCTTCTCTAATACAAAGGCTTTCATTCTTTGCATTTTTCGCCTTCCGTTCCCTTTGAGGCTTTGGATCCAATTCTAAATTCAATGGCTTTCCATTCGATTCTTTGATAGCATTTTCAGAGCTCTTGTGCGCAGTATTGGGCTCTCTATTAGATGTCTGTTCATTCTGATTGTGAGCGTATGTGAATTCTTCATCCCTTTCCCATCCGAACTCTTGACTCACACAACTGCTGCCACCGTCTGATGCGTTGATCGAAACGCAGTCCTCGCTGTCAGCACTTCTTTGGCTGAGGGCCAGCAGTAAATCCAAGTCTATGTGCGTATCTGCAGCCGGAGATGTCGGCGCTGTTGAGTTGGGTGAGGATGAGCTTTCGATTTGAGAATTAGAAGACATGTCTTCTATTTGTGCGGAAATGGATGACTGCGAGGACTTGTCGTAATCACTACTCGTATTGGCATTACTGGTCGTCATTGGAGTCATAGGACTACTACTCGACCGCAAAATTATTTGTTTCGTCGGATTTGTTGAGACTTTAGTTTTGGGCACTTTTTCTTCAGACTTAGACTTGTGAAGCAACTGATTGGCCGGTAAGCTCTTGAGCACATCCTCGACATTTAACCTCTCGAACCTTTGGGCCATAATTTCAATCTTTTCTTTAGGTATTCCGTGAATATTGCGTTTCGACAGCTCTTTGGGGTTTCGGTTCCATTGGGTGTCCGGTTCGAGGAAATAGATTTTATAGCCATTAATGTTACCCAAACTCACGTAAGGCTTCATTTCCCAGCCCTCGAGGTTTGTATTGTCGATTACTATTGGAGTCCTTCCGCTCTCAATGCACTTCTTGGCTCTCTTTTGGCTCCATTCGTGTGCGAACCCCAGTTGGCAGACATCGTAGCGATAGACCCCGTTATGACTGAAATAGTCGTCTGCACTCAATACCAGTCCATTCGATTCACTGACTAAATCCTTGGCTAAAGTAGTCTTTCCGCTTCCGGGCAATCCTCTCATTAATACTAAGACCTTTTGGTCTGTCGTCCGAATCAAACGCTTTATTTCATCCTTTAATCCAAACTCTTTTGGTTTCGATGTTTGACTAGTTTTGTGACAATTATTGAACGAATGGTTGCTTTTGGGCGCAAATAGATTAGCGAATGGCATGACTGCGTTCAGCGATGAGATGTGGGCGCTGGCGGGCGGGGGCTTGGCTTTGCTGTTGAGTGGCAGCAAATTGAGCACTTGTACGTTCGGGTCCATACTTGTACTTTGAGTCGAGTACTCCGTATTTGAGTTTGTACTCTCTGTGATGGCGGGCTCCGACACCAAGTGAGGCAATTCGGTTATGACCTGTTCTGATGTCGATACTGATGGCAGTGGCTCTTCATTAGGCAGGTATTGAGCGCTGGCACACATGTCCAGAAGGCTCTCCAACGTCTGGTCAGCTGTTAATGTGATTTAATGTTAATAAGAAATCTATTGTTTTTAGTGTTCGCAACAAATCTATAATTAATATCATTTCTAAACTATAATATTGTAGCCAACAGACAATATGATTAGCCTGGCTCATACGGGCTATAGTAAGGGTATATTAGGGCTTAATTGCATGTTCCTCTCAATTGGATAGTATGCATGCGTTTAGTTATATTTTTAATTAAATGAGGACTAAGTGGACGGAACATAGAAACTAGAAATGTATATAAAGTGCATTCATTTCGAAAGCATTTGGTTTTTATGGTTAACTCATAAGAATTAAATAGACATCAAATTAATTCAAATTAATTCAAATGATTCACTTTTACTACAAAATCAAACCTCATTTTCAAATATTCACTTAATATCAGTTCAAATCTTATAAATTCTGAAATTATAATCAAAATCAATGCAAAACTGGTTCAATGTCTGCTCTAAACATCTAAGTATTGAATATTAATGGCCAGTAAGTCAGCGCCAATATATTGATATCTGCAATGTATTGTGTAATCAAAATTCGGTCGCGTTTTGCAACTTATGTCCAATCATTTGAATGGCATTCAATCATTTCATTCGCATTATCTCCAACTCTAGCCTTACAGTCGTTACATAAGAAATATATTATTAAATACAAAATGTAGTCTAATGTCAATTACATGATTAGTGCGAAGACATTCAATTAATTGATTTTGTTTTATAAAGTTATAATAGACTTAGTTTTAAACAATAGATTTTTAATTGAATTTTTAGCAATTTTTTGCATTCATAATAAAGCAAATTTCTATCCTGGTAAAAATAAGTAGATTGTTAGCTCTGGATAAGTTTCTTAAAAATCATTTATTATATTTGGGAAAATCTATTTCATATAATTTGGGAAAACAAAGAAATAAATGAATTCAATGTTAAATATCATTATTCTTATGAAATATTGATTGAATTCGTCCTAATTTTTAAATAAAAATACAGTAAAGGTATTTCAATTCATTCAATTGGTATTGAAATTGAAAGCTCTTTGAGATTTGATAGATTGGAGACAACTATGGCTGCAATAATGCTATGGATTATTCATTTATTCCAGACTTAGATTCGTATCTTTCACTGCACTTGCGATCAAAAAATAATGATTGCATTGAACCAAATGAAAGCGACTATTATTTTAAATTATATTCATTTCAATTATAATTATTCATATTTTTCTAAAATCTAATAAAACTTTTAAATAATACAATAAAACAAAAATCTAAACGAATTTCGAAACAAAAAATTTGTACAGAATATATAAATGGAAGGAAGATAGCCTCAGATGGTTTAGCTTGATTGTTTTTGGCACTTTCTCATAGTTTGGCATTTTTAGCCATTTTCTCTAATCATTGCCAATCACCCCTGATGCGAATGTAAATTTTGAACTTTGAATAGAAATCAATTGTATGACAACTGACTACTTGTGAGTGAATATAAAAAGACATTTAATGAGAACTTTAGTCCAAACGGCAGCTGAAAAGTTGACAGAAGTTTATGATTACATAATATAAGCGATAGAATCGATACTCAAGATACTTGAGCTAAGAGTTATGTATTGATAATATCCTGTACTGTAGGTGCAGTTCAGGGTTGTTCATATGTATCGGCAAAACAAAAGCTCAAACAATAAGTTTTTAAACATTTTTATTAATAATTTTAATCAATTCTATTGATTTTCATATCTTGAGAAATAAATTTTAAATATATTCGGGTCAGTTATTAATGATAATTATTAATACAATATTCGATTTCTCGTTTGTCCTTTCAATCCTCGATTTTCTTATTACAATCAGCCATAGAGTGCCCAAACATATCACTCATTGGATAAATTCAACTCTAAATCCTTTGCAAACATTATAACTGATATCACATAGTATTCAGTATTTGGGCTCAAATTGTTTCCAGAGCTCATCGATAGCAGGGATAACATGAGAACAGGAAATAATGGAAATTAATTTCCACAGATTTGTGAGCCTTTCAATAGTCACACCTTTGAGCTTAAGCTGTGCTGAAAATTACTTATCTTGTAATTAGAGCACAGACTCACTCTCGGAATGGACACAAAGTCTCTTAACATCGACTTTGTCTTAAGGACAGTGCAATGGTTTGATCCATCATTTCGAGTCATTTTCAAGCATTAATACCTGTACTCTACTGTATAATTGAACTGGATTTGAAATAAGCTTGCTAATATTGCTGAATGCTGTAGCTGACAGAGGTGACTATAATCCAGGAAAGGTGCAAGAACATTAAGTTTTGCTGATTTTAACCCTAAATCTATTCAATGACATTAATCTGAGCTTAACTCAAAAGTCGGGACATATAATGCAAATCTAAAACTCTAATCAATTAATAATAATATGTTTGAGAAAAGTTAGCAATTATTGCATTGAAAATCAGTTCAATCGATCTGAGCTCAAACCCTCAACAGCTCTATTGTAGACTCAGAGCTAAATGAGACCATAATTTCAATCAAATCTCATCCGAAATCCTTTGACCCACTCTTCCGTCAAAAGCAAAAACGAAAACAATTGATACGAATGTATAAAACAATTGATTTCATAAAAACAATAAAATACTTCAATAGAGTCTCGAAATAAGTATTAATAAAAATGCAGTGAAAATAAAGTGCAAACAATTGATGAGAAAATAATAATAAATGCAATTATGATATACTGTATATATGGATAGGAATAGCGTTAAAGTGTTAACCATTTCCGGCGCACTCGTGGAAGACGTCGTGGACGAGGTCTGCGTCCACCCGATTGGCGAACATCTCCTGTAATACTAAGAGTTTCTCCATTTGTGTCGTACGGTTGCAGTCATTTGCGGCCAAATTCGATATAACTGTGTCTTCGGCCGAATCCAAGTCCAGAGCTCTTTGTTTTGTTTTCTTACTATTTCGAGGCATTCCTTAGGTTTGTTATCCAAATAGTAATTATAACAAAAGTATAACAAAAACACAAATATTATGTAAACATATGTTTTGCAAAACACTATAGAATTGATGAGAAATACAAATAGATATCGAAAAACATTGAATTCATTGTTATTATTGACTGCTTTCCAGACATCATATCAATGGCAACGAAGGCTCGCATTGACTCTCACTCTCTCTTTCTTAGGACTTGACTGAAGCAATGGTTAATTAAAATTATTTATAAATTATCTCTGAATCCAAACTCAATGTCAATTAAAAGCATATATTTTTCACAAATTTCAGTTCACATTATTATTATTATTATTATTATTATCTGACTCTCAAACAGAGCACGTGATTCACATATCAAATAACTTGGACTGAAATCACGTGAATATTATTGAAAATTAGATCACATTTTACGTCATATTTAAGACAATTTTTATGTTTAAATATTTTACTTTAATTATATGTTTATATAATTTGATTATTTATTTATAAATTATTATAATAACAAACATTTCTAAACTATAATGTAATGTAAGCTTATATTTAAACACTTTCTAATACCCAGAACACCCTATAATCTGTATTACTGTAACTTATATTTGGGTGAACTCACAGCTGAAAAATCATATGAATTGAATGACATTGTAATGCAATGCAATCATACCATTCATATATAACGTGCTTTTATTGTCAAGATTATCACTCAAGATAATAATAATAATAATTAATAATTTATTATTATTGTTACTTATTGTAAAAGCATATTGGCAAGCACAATTATTGTTAGATATTGACTGGTTCATTTCAAAAGTTGGTTAATAAATGAGTGTTGAGATTATTATTAAAGTTATGATTCCTTACGTTAATCAAAATCTGTATAATTTTTAACCTGTCTATTAATCCTTAGAAGTTCCCTGGAATTCAGGTAATTTTTAATACCAATGAAATATGAGCTGCGCTTAAAAATAAAAAGATTGCGTTGATTACAATAGACCTAAGACAGTCAAAGCAGGATCCAGGATCCTGTAAAGAAAACATTTATAATATCCTACTGAGTTTGCTCGTACCTTTATTCAAATAAGATAGGTCACATTATAGGGTGAAAGGTTGATGAAGGAATTATAAGCTATTTTAGTAATTATTATATAGAAAATAAATATGAGTGGAGTCAAGAAGAAAATCAAATCTACAGTTTGTATAGGCTATTACTTATGAACAGAGCAGTATGAATTCTTTGAACTCTCAAACCCTACTACACATAATTCACATCGAGACCCAATCACAGGATAATCC
>JAQIWA010002769.1:0-12301 GCA_034693305.1 Eueremaeus valkanovi | reverse complement strand
AGAGAGAGAGAGAGAGAGAGAGAGAGAGAGAGAGAGAGAGAGAGATGAGGGGAGAGATTGTGTAAGAATATAAGCATAATTGTGCAGTCGGTATATAAGATTTGGAACATAGAGTTGGGTTTAAAACATATGAACGGATAGAATGAGCAAAAGGAGTGAATCAGAACGAGTGAGCTCTGTCTGCATTAAATTTACCGGCTTTTAGACCTTTTAGCCTCTTTTGCATACATACGAATGGGTAGTAGTTTGGAGTAGAAGAAAGAATGGCATAACAAACACACAACTGATAGTCATATTAAGAGTTAGTTTTTTAGAGAGAAAGTATTTACGTCGTCTTGCATTGCCTGTATTGACTGTATTGCTGCAGCAGTACTGTCTGTACTGAGTACTACAGACTGTACTGTGCATTGCATTACATTAGAGCAAAAGCCGCTTTACTAAGCTCTCACTCCTTCACTCTTTTAGTATAGATAAGCACAAAGCCTGTGCTTAAGACTTCCTTCTGATGGCTCATTACTTGAGGCGAATGCAAATTCTTTTCTACTCTTCTCTGCTCTTATGCCTTATTTTTATTTTATTTATAATATAATTCCTTTTATATAACTGAAGCACTGGTAAAAAGGGATACAGAATTAGAGGCAGAAGAGGAATATTTTTATACATTTTTATAAATATGTATTATATTATAGAGATTTCAAATCCTAATATTTATAATATAAAACTTTTCTCTTCTTATTTAAGATGAGTTTTTGTCAATTCTATGACAAAAGCTATGCATAAAAAGACTACTGAATTCATATTTACGTTTGTATTGAATTTGTTAAATAAGTTTACGTTTAGGCAAATAACTCATTTGTGCGAACGTAAAACCTATTTTAATGTCTCGATTTTGGGCTTTACTTATTAAAGTAGATAAAAGTTTTCTTAAGTTTTTTCAAACGGAATTATAATATGCGTAGGAATTGGAGGCAAAGGCAACACTCATGCCATTTGAATGCTATTAAATAATATTTTTAAAAACAAAGAATTTTTTCAATAAGAAAGAGAGGATTAAAGTTTGAGAACCACATTAACCAAAGAGAAATACCGCTCACTATTACGACTAACGATATTAAGTGAATGCAAGAGAATATTGAAATTCTTTCCAATCCTTTTCTGACTAATGATTTCGGAGTAAATTCCATCAGAAAAGTAGAGAAGAATTAAAGTTATATAAAAAATATTATCTATTTTTCCAAATGCTATTAAGAATTAGAAAATATGAAAATCACACAAAAAATAGTTTTTCTTTCTCTTTAGAGGAAAAACTTTTTATTATGTATGCAAACGACCAATGATTTACTGATAATTATTAGGAAATCTTAAGCAACTACTGATCAGAGCATAAGAATAAAAGGCATTTAATTTATTTTTAAAAGAGCTTAAAATTTTGCTTCTTTTATGAGATTATAATTCGGAATAAAAATCAATTCAAATGAAAATTTGTGGAAATGAATAAAAATATGAGTTCTAAGAAATGAACTAATGATGGCCACAGAGTAATTACAATGTTAATGGCAGACACCAGGGTAGTGCACACGTGTTGGATCAGTGCTTCTAATCCAGAATTCCAATTCTGACGGATTGCAATCAATGTAATCAAATATATGTGGATTACATTGAAATTCATGCAATTCTTTATAATTGATTCATAAATACTGTAAAGATTTTATATATAACAAAAATAGAGCACATTTTATACAGAAATCGATCAAAAATCAACTAATTTTCAAAATAGCCCCAAAGTGTGTATATTTTCTACGTTGAACCATTTATTCTCCTAATTTGTAAATTATAAAATTGCTGTCACCAAGAGGGGGGGCTGAACATCCCTGGAATTAACTGTTGACTAAACTCTAAATGAGATCGAAATGGCATTAGATTTCTATTAAGACTCAATTGACGTCAATTGATTAAAATGAGTTCAATATTTATCCACATATATTGGATTTGCTTTAATTATTTATTAATACAAGAGATTAGATATTAAACTAATGGTTAGAATCGAATGAAACAAACATTGCTTTTGAAGTGAAATAAAAATTTTCCTAATTATCAGAATCGAATCGGAAAACAAAAATTCTGCGAATATCAGGATTGTTCACATCGTTTTCAAAACGGGGGCAAATTTTGCAAACTCTGCCATATTTCAGAACAAACAAATAGTTCGTTGTTAATAAAGAACTTTCAGCTGAAGTCGAACTATAGATTATAATGTACTTTATTAGTGGGTATCCAATGTTTAGAAAGAATGTTATTAAATGTTAAAATTATGTTTCGTTGCAAATAAAGAGAATTTTATAGAATGTTGAATAGACCATGATACTTTTAAAGAAATCTTATCCCTTTTCACTCGTCTTCTCATCTTTTTTTCCGATGGAATACAATGACGAAACTATAGACTCCCGTCTGAAGAAAGCAAACTTAAAACATAAACTGTTTATGCAATCAGTTTTGAA
Organism: Eueremaeus valkanovi; assembly: GCA_034693305.1. NCBI lineage: Eukaryota > Metazoa > Arthropoda > Arachnida > Sarcoptiformes > Eremaeidae > Eueremaeus > Eueremaeus valkanovi. The sequence continues at coordinate 9,803 of JAQIWA010002769.1, read as the reverse complement.
TCGAACGAATGATCACATTTGTAGTATTTGGTTATTTAGACATAGACTCGGATGAGTTTATTATATTTTTATTGCATCCTCTCATTGAATGCCATCTAATATACGGACGATTTGTTCTTATGTTTTCCGCTGTTAACTCATTTCTATAATCTCTTGCACTCAGACTACTAGTGCGCCAACTATTTTGTAAATAATACCGAACAAAGTGCAGGGATAGTCGAATTTTGTTTTCAAAAGTGATCAACAGTAAAGGAACTAATGATAAATATAAACTACAAAGGGGTTGTGAAAATATAAACCAGCACTGGACTGTGCTGGACACTTTTTCATTAATATATTTTTATAAGTTCTGGTCATATCTTACTCCAATATATAATTAAAGTATTGCTGATTAGTGGTCAGACTTAAACAATAGGGTTGAAATGAGCCTGGATGGCCTGGATGCAATCTTAATCGATGGCATAAAATGGCAGTGACTTGTGTTAGCTGCGGAAGTGGTGGTCATGGGATCCAATGGTTCAATATGTTTGAGACCCTTCAGTCCTGTCCCCACTTTCGATAAGACATTATTTCGCAAATTCATATCATTTGCCTCTAATCTAATGTATGAGTGTTTGAAAGGAAACACTTAAACACTGAACGATATTATGTAATAACTATATGTAATCAGTGGTGAAAAACAAACTTTAAAATTGATCGCAATATAAGTCAACCGATTTATTCGACTCTGCAATGTGTAAGCGATTAACGATAAGCGACTAAAAAGAGAGTTCAAACACAACATAAGTGTTCGTCTGGTCTTACAAATTGATTATTCGCTATTCGATAGTCAATCGGGTTTTGATTGCAATAAAAAATATAGACTTTCTAAGCATTACATGTAAACTCATTATGGGTTGGATACTAATTAAAGCACCGGTAGTAACAAAAAAGGAGTTAATAAAACAAGTGTTGAGACATATGAAAGTTGGAAGCAATCGGTTCGTATGCAAGCGGGAAGTCATCTCCAAAAATGGCATCGACTATGCCCTAGGAATTACAGCTATGAACCGGGGATGTTATGTCATCAGTGTCTCCGAATTCTGCTATGAAACCGGTCAGAAAGGATTGCAATGTAGAGTCCGGGGCAATAGAAATGCAAACATTGAATAAAAATAATACAATTCTATAATTGAATAAAATTTTGTACTTTATTGGCCTTCGGATTGATTATACATTTGTAAAGCCTTTAGACCCGATTTCATAGAGGGAATTGGCGGTGAAAGGGAAGCTCAGAGCTGTAATTCCTAGGGTATATTGCATAGAGCATTGTATAGTTAGCAGTGTTTTATACGGTTCTAAAGCAAAGGCTGTCATTATATACGAGAACATAAAATAATAATAATATTAAATCCTCGCCAATACTCACAACTAAATTGTAGAGCAGTATAGACTGATATGGGTTTTGCTTTCGTTCCCCAATATAGCCAGCTCATAGCTCTCTGATGCGTATCTCATCTCTCCTTTTCCTACTCTGCCTGTGCTATCTCTGAATTTTATCCGTAATCCGCGCTTTGGATGACTATCTGTCAAATGATGACAGGATTAGAGACTCAGAGCTGGCGTTCATTTTATGCGAAATATAAGTATTGTATAGAATAAGGAGTTTTCAGTCGTTAATAAAGTTTTTTATCTGAACTGAACTAAACTAAAATGTAGTCAACTTTGAGCGCAAAAAGGTTTTAGCATTGGATGAGTGCTCACTCCTATTCTACCCATAATTAGAGAGGAATTATCCGGAGCTCAGCTTTTCATCGATCGCTACCAAAAACTAAAATAAAAGCTAAAAATCGTTTCTCATATACAGTATTCAAAGCATGCTTTGACAACCAGTCTTAGCGCTCGAATAAGGATTATAGCTTTGATCCCTACCTTTCCCTTCTCAGGCTAGCAATGGTTCAAACTTTTTGGTCAATTCAACCGAAAGTCTAAACGGATATACATTTGTGCATACATACATTGATGAAAAATAGGACTCAATGGCCATATTTGTGCTCTTTTTATATATATTAAGAATGGATTAAACGCTCGGATTTACTATTGGATTCACTTTATTATTATTGTATTTAATTCTGAAAAAGTTAGGAAACTTTGAACGCCAGACAATAGGCTCCGCAACCGAATAGACGGACTCACACGTCAGGTGTAAGCGGATTAAGGACTGTATTGCGAATATTGTGAACCGCTCTTAATCCTCAGTTATATTTATATAGAGAATACACGCCTTAGTTCTGCACAAGTTTTCAAAGCTTTTTATAAACTCAATCCTAAAGAATACGATATTCATTGAACACTGAGTACTGAGAGCTCAGTCACTAGATTTAGATATCGTCTGAGAATATGCGCGCAAAACAAAAAACTTTTCCAAACACTACCTGAGCTAACCTTAAATACTAGAGTAACTGCAGTTCATTGTTATTTGTTTTTTGGAGAGTAATCGAGTGCTCATTGATTGTCAGAAATTAAAGAAACGATAGGCACTGGTAGTAAACATTGAGAAAATTACAGTTTTGTGAACATATAACAGATGTTTAGACCATTTAATCGGTTATAATATTGTTGGAGACGAGAGAATACATTAGTGATTAAGTTTTGGGCCAAATGTGGAATTCGGGTCAATATTGGAGAACATTAGTGACTAAATAGCGAAATAAAAGAGGAATAGAATAAGTGGTGTTTACGCCCAATACTTTTTGGTGTAAAACTCCCACCGGTTCTCACAATAGACCGGATTATGGTTTAAAGGAGTTATGAATAATAAGAGAGAAAATAAAATAAAGAGTAATAAAGAGTGGAATAAAAACACTGTTCGCAGCGATGACTACTCGAGAAGACTAAGGAAAGTATGTATTCATTAGTCAATTAAATGTAAATCTGATTTATTAGTCATAAAAACATAAATTATATAATAATTAATATTTTTGTGCAAACCTTTGGCACCGACTGTTTCAGCGGCCGAATAGCCGAGTTTGAGAAGTGCAGTCCTGACCAAATCGATGAACAGAACACCAGTAGCTATAATGGCGTACGAGTCCTGTTCGACGACCGCAGAAGAGCATATGTTCGGCGAATTGGAATCGAGAGCTGCCGGTGAGGTAGTGGTGCCCAAAGAAGTACTGCTCGTCGGCGTCACAGTTGGCAGAGCAGAACCACTGCCAGAAGCAACGCCTCCTCCACCAGAAGCGGTGGCATTAGTTCCCGCAGAAGATATTCGCTCAACAATACAGTGGATGGGAATAGAGGAGCGCCCTATGGTTGGGAACAGTAGATAAATAACAGCATAACATATAAGACATTAAGAGAATTACTGTTCGATTAATGTTAAGAAATAACTGCAGAAATAGATTATAACTTCCTATACAGTAGAGTGCAGTCATATAAGTCATAAAATACGGATCCGTATTATACAACACGAGTAGCGATACTTATTTGTCATATGACAGCCAAAGAGCTTAAGGTAGACTATAATCGACACACTGTTAGCAGAATATAACATAACTGGCCATTAGAGGCAAACAACAGCAGAAATCATTTCAATTCTGGCTTATTATGTCTCCAAATGTAGATTTATATCAACACAACAACCGGTCAAACACTGGAGCGCCTAATCATAGCAACATAATTGGCATTCAATCCATTTGTCTTTCAAATCAATTTTCTCACAAAAAATATCAAATTAAGAGTAAAACTGTTAAATACAAGTCTCGATGTATTGATGAGAAGTGCAAACTCTGATCATAAAAATTAGCAATGAATTAGTCGTTTAATGCTTCGTAAGCACAAATCGGCGAATTAGGGTATGTTTTATAACTAAGAAATGTCTATAAAAAAGTACTGCTCTTTATATTCGCTATTAAATGCATTTAATATAATATTTTTTATATATATTTTTTCTTTCGCAGCGAAACAATGATTAAATATTGTCTGACAAACAAGACTCGCACTGAGGCGTCGATGAGTTAGTAAGAAAAGTCCAGTTAATAAAGCAATAATAGTCTGTAAGCGATAGACATCTCTTAGGCTTCTGTTAAGTTAGTCGTTATTAATGTATTAAAGACTAAAACTTTTTTTTAGAAGTGGACGGAAAAGAGAGAACGAGAGAGACTTATCGGTGTATATTATGGAGAGAGAAAAGGTTAAAGAATAGGAAAATAATAAGCAATAGTTTTGCAAAGGAGCACAGGAGCTAGGGTTAGGCCAGGCAAAGGCAGATCTCGCGGCTTCTCACTTGACTAACTGCGCGTGAAAAGCAATTCATAGCCGCAATGGAAGGCAATGACGATATGAGACAAAAAAATATGAGTTAGAAGTTATAGCAATACTTAAAAGTAGTAATAAAACACATCAACACTAAAGTAATCAATACATAGATATATACAATATTTATATACCAATACATCCAAACGTATATAAAGTGAAGGAAAAAATAACTTTTATATCACTAACGATATTATGTGAGCGAAAAATATATAATAATAAAAGAAAACTAAACTAAAAAAATGAGAGAAAAAGACTTTTTATTCATTCATTGAATTTCTATTCGATCAGACATTCATTTGAAGCCAATATTTATCTTTCAAATCCCATTCTTATTCTTAAAATCGAAACTATTTTTAATATTCATTGTATGTCTGGAATATATACTTATATTATATTCCAATAATTTTTCATTTCATGCATATTAGTAGCGCTAGACGTTTGACGAGAATAGGAGTGGAATAGAGGACTGGCAGAAGAGCTATGCGAATAAGAAATATAACAGAATATAATAATATAAGCAAAATATAGTTAAATCTCTCGTTTATATGTTTAAGACTATAAAAAAGAAATGAATGGAAAGAAAAAACAAAAAATATTGTCAAATGATTTATACATTGAATGAGAAAAAGAGTGGCGAATGTGAGTGCCATAGCGTTGGTGTGTATATGAGAGGAGAAGAGGAAGAATAGTCAGTAATCCTTCGGAAATGAAATGTACGAAAGGCACAGTAAGGCACAGTACGGCACAGATAATTGCATTGCTGTCAGTTAATCCCAACCATAGGATTTAGAGACGACCCGTGACAGACAAGAATGATCGAACAGAGATTAAAAGTTGACATAAGAGTGCTGTGGAGTAACTGTGCGCTAACACACCAGACACTAGCTCTGCTCTACTCTTGTAGTCAAGACTTATCTCTTTTTTGAGTTTACTTTTTTCTTATTATCAAAAAGTTTTAGAGAATGAAAAAAGAGTATAAAAAATATAAATTCTGTACTTTTTTTTACACTTCACTCGTCCTATGCTTTGCTTTCGGTTTTATTGAGAGTATTATGTTCTCAGCCAAATTATCTCTTATTCTTCAGTCTTAAGCTTCACTTTTATAAGACTAATAACACAACTAATATTTTCTCATCTAATGTATGCGTCGGATATGTTGTGTGACTTTGAATATGATTTGAAACTTATATCGAAGCTATGATATGGCAAACGACTAAAACTAATACCAAATACACTGATCGTATTATACAATAGTTGTGTTGGTATTAGGCGTACAGTGTTTTAGAAGAAAGGTCTGTAAAGAGCAATGCATTGCTAGTCCTTAATCTGTGAGAGTTATGCGATGGCATGAAGTCTATGAACACTACGAAGACTATGAAGACTCAGAGCTTTTTAATACTTTACATATCAGAGAGTGCAGAGTCCAACAGAGTGTTGTGTGCTCTGCTCTGTGCTTCTGGCACTGGTATGCATACACCAGCTATGAACATACTGGCAGTTCATTCCCCCAAAAATAGTATACGATATGTGTTGTAGAGTTTGGTTTTGTTATAGGGATTAAGGATTTCAAGAGAGCTTTCAGTTGTTGTCCTATTGTTTGATACGTCAGATAAAAATCAGAGCTCTGTTTGGAGGACAGACCCAACACACACATACATAGGCTTTGGTTTGGTTTGCTTTAGCATAGAATTTGGGTTTACGTGAGATATACTGTATATAACATCAAACACCGATATCTGCTCTCATAGTGTGTATGCAAGGCATCCAAGAGCTCAGAAACAAGTCCTGGTTTTAAGCGTTATCTTCAGTTAAACTCATTCTATTGGATGACTAAAATCTGAACAAATCTGTAGTGGATTTCGATTTGCAATTCAAGGAAAGCAAACAAACAAAACACCGACTCATCTCATGTATGTGCGACTCAACCGCTTGGCTCGACTCGACTCGACGACTCGATTCTGGATTATTGCGATTCCATTGGATTGGAAGCACAAGTCTATGCACTTTCAGACTGAGATGAGAGCCCACAACACAAGAGAAGACTCGCCGACTGACTCGAGAGTATGATTCGCTGCGGGACTTAAAAACACTTTTATACTGTATTGCCAACGCATTTGCTTTGGCTTTCGGGCCTCTCTATCGCACAGTCATATACTTTAGTAAAATAAACTATTATTGCATTTGAGGCCAAACAGAGGACCGCATAATAAAAAAGTATTGGAACGCAAGCGACAAATGCCAGGAATGGCAGACATTGGCTGACATTCTTTTGGATCACATTCTCTGGAATTGCCTTAAAGTTAATCTCCATTTGAGTTAAGGTCTGAACCGAGCGATAAAAACAAAGCTCAGACACAGATTATAAAGTGTAGAAACGCCCGAAGCGTTCTCTCATGAGATGAGTGCATATATGAGCCACAAATCAAAGCCAAAAATGTTTGACTGAAGAGAGAGAAAGAGAGAGAACTCGTATTGAGTAGAGATGTGAAGAGCAATAACGGACTGACGGACTGGTTGTGACAAATAAGTGTTTTTATGTTTTGATGGCAACTAATGAGCGCATACCTAATGTGCTGGTGCTGTTCGATGGAATGCCTGATTTGCAATCTGTGGCACCAAAGGCTGGACACGTATTCAGTGGCGATGCGCTCTCATCGTCGGTATTGTGCTGCGACGAGGACTGGGATGACGACTGGCCCAACAGACTCGCCATAGAAGGACCACTTTCGCGACCCAATTGTCTGCGCACCGGACTCTCAAAAGGCAGCTCTAGATTCTGTGCACCCATTCCTAGTGATGAGCCCAATAGGAGACCCTTTGGTAGAAGATTAAGAAAATAATAATAAGTCATAAAAATATAATTCAATTATTTATTGAGAAAAATATAATTAATTTTTATTTTCTCTATCGATAAACCTATGAATAACTAATGCATTGAATACTAATTCAAAGTAATTAATGATTAAAATGAGAGAAAATAAAAGAAACAATCGATAAGTCATTGGAATAAATAGAAATCATGAATAAAAATACTGTATTCGTACAAATGAGACGAGAGTTTCATTAAGTCTTATTATTATTTCATTTATTTTCAATATTATTAATAGTTTTTAACGTTTTTATTGCTTTTCGCAAAAGTTTATAAATAAAAAAAACTTTTTTTTCAACATTTTAATTGTAAGAAAGAAAGTGAGAGAAAGACTGTTTGAGACAAAAGTTGTTTGAAATGACTTTTGATTGGTGTGAATGCCGGCAAAGAGGCAAAAGAGTGGTAAGGATTGGATTATGTAATAGTGATCCTGAAATTGAAGGACACATTCGAGCGAACGAGACGTGAATTAAGTGTGAGTTTAATAGAGAGGAGAAGAGAGAGACGAATGAAAAGAAGTGTTTGAAAAGTACGACAAAAACTGAGAGAAACTCTGGTTTGGATTCACTCTACGTCTAAGTCTATCTGATATTTCTTTTCGCTTAACTCTAACTCCAAAGGGGAGTGACTTATAGTTATGTAATCGTTAAACACATTAAGCATTTCTGACGATTAACTCACAAATTATTTGACACAAAACACAACAAAAAAATTAACTAATTTTTAGCTTTAGATTACTTTAGTTCTCAATAACAGTCATCTCTTTGTTCTTATCTGATTGTTGACCACAATTAGCAGACAATTAACTCAATTAAAGGCATTTTATTCGTTAAGTCCTTTTGTTTTTCGGCTTTTTATTCATTACAGATATGAATATAAACCACAAAATAGCGATCATTTAATTAAAATAATTAATTTTTTATTTATAAATAAAAGAAAGAAATAATTGAATAATAATATAATTATTTGTTTGCGAAATAAATATCAATAAATATAAGCGAAAAATAATAAAAAGAAATTAAACTCTTATTTGAAAACAAAGACAAAGCGATCGATATATGAATGAAATGATAGGAAAATGTATTAAAAATATAAACAAATATTAATAAAACATTTGAAAGCACTAGACGTGGGGTCAGACCTGTTCGGCGGCTTCGGTCAGCGGCGTCTGGACATTGGCCGCAACCCAGGCCTCGGCGAACGTTTCCATCATTGACTGGAAGTCCATTATTACTCATACATGTGGTCCGACTGTTCTTCAGATATCAATTGGTTGGACACAAACAGTCAGACAAAAGACAGAAAAACTATTTAATTATTAAACAAATCAATCAATAGTTTAAACGATTTGTTTCTCTCTTTCGTTAAGTCTTTTGCTTGAGTTTGAAATTGTCTTAAAACTGATTAAAAATAATTAATAATTAATTGATTGGAAAATAAAATAACGAATCGATTGCTTGAACTGATTGTAAAGAATAAACAATAAGTGAATGAATGAAGTGTTTGGTTGTTGTGATCGTTGTCTGCATTGAAGCGATGCTACCATTCATTCATTCACTGCTAATATATGTAATAATAATAATAATAATATTCTTCAGCAGCGGATTCAATGGACTCAATGGCTTCAATGGATTCATTGGTGGCAACAGTCAAGAGAATGGGCTTTGGATTCAATTGATTATAAGTATGATTACAAACAATAGACAATTCACTCATTATTTGTGTTTATATTCAGCCATAAGAGAGAGTAATGTTTAAAAACATCGCTTTATTTGTGTCCAAACGTTTGGAGCGTTTTATTCACTGAATGACTGAATGATTCGCTTCTCTTAACCAAAACTCAATTCTCGTCCAATATTTTTACTACAAAACCAAACACTAATACAACACAGACTCCACTCCTCTCTCACAAAGTCTTCTGTGAGTGTGTGTGCTCTCACTCACTGTCTCACTACTGACGTCATAGTATTATAGAGCCCTACCTATCACTGCTCTCTCTCTCTCTCCCATTCACTGTTACAGTGTGCACTAGAGTCCGGTGCTATCCGCCCCAATACGCAATGTAAAATAGTTCCTGTTTTCAACTTTTTTGTTTGATTCTCATTAATCGCTTAATTAATTAATTGCTTGTAATTAATAATTGTCTGCTTTAATAAAGATTTTATAATAACTATTGTTTTACTCTTTTTTCTCTTCTCTCTCTCATTCTTAGCTTAACTAATGTTTTATTTAATGTTTCCTAATGTGTAGAACACTCTTAAACACAATGTTATTCTTATTTCGCCCACAAATAACGCATTCCTTGTTCTTGTAGTTCTTGTAGACCACAGCCTATTCTCAACACAAACAACACGTCTAATGAATTTATGCGAAAATATTTTGAGCTTCAGTTTTGAACTTTACTTTTTTTATTCGGAATTGTTTTATAACTTTTTGCTTAATTTTTATCTTTTATTCAAAACTTCTTGTTTTTTCTTTTCATTGCAAAAACCACTTTATGTTTCACATATTTTTCATATAAATTACTTTATTATCGTATTTATTATTATTATTATAAATATAATCTTTATTTTTTAACTCTTCTCTCTCTCTCTCTCTCTCTCTCTCTCTCTCTCTCTCTCTCTCTCTCTCTCTC
>JAQIWA010002768.1:0-12306 GCA_034693305.1 Eueremaeus valkanovi | reverse complement strand
GTACCCTAGCATTTCGCCTTGAGTAGAACCCTTATTCCTTGAGAATCAAGGTGAATCCTTGAGACCTGGCAAGCCTATAGATAACTATAGATGACTATTGTCCTCATTACATTTCTGAATGTTATGTTACAGTATAAACAAACTCAGCCATCAGCAGTATAAACATAACTTCTAGTAATGAGAATCATAGGTATAATAATAAGCATCAGTACATAATGAAAGTTAATATTGAAATTGGATTATTTTTTGTTTCATATTTGAGTTCATTATAACCGCAAATCTCTGTAATTTGAAAATTTAATGCAAAATAAGTTGAAATATTTACTCAAAACAGTGACCACTGGTTAGTATCCAGTTTCTATTTAGTATTGAGCCAGCACATCTCGCATGTGAATAGGACCTGTATAGTTAAAAAATAAATTCTGTCTTGCTAATTTCAAGTTAAGCAATTCATTAAGATATCAAGTTCTTTTAAACATCTTATCATGGTAAAATTCTTTATTGTAAAACAACCTACTTTGGATTAGTGGGACTGGGGAACCGGATGTAAACTAAGGCAACATATGGCAGTTGACCTAGGGTACTATCCTTTCCATTGATAATATTCTGGTTTATATCCATTGGGTTGTGGTATTCGAAACAGGAAGTGTCCATAAGTTCAGACTCTCTGCCGATACCACACTCTTGTTCTGTGACATTAGTATAGTGTCCGATATCTGTGTGAATCGCATCCGTTTTCGCCAACAATACAGTCAAAGCTATTCTCAAAATATTTATACAAATATTTACTGAAGCGCAAGCTTTCATGATATCATTAAAATAAGGGATGTGCAAGGGAGGTATAGACCAAATATCACCCTGAGTTTGAGATTTGGCAAAATACCCCCTGTGTTTTGAGGCTCTGCTAGACCCTCCCCCTAGATTCATTGCTCCCGACATATACCGAAAATGGCCGATTTTTACCGAATTTGGGCTAAATTTAGCTTAAATTTAACTAAATTAAGCTTAATTTAAGTGAATTAATGCTAAATTGGGCTGAATTTAGCTAAAATAAGCCAAAATTGGTCGAAATTCGGTCAAAATCGGCCATTTTTGACTTTAAACGCCATTTTTCGGCCATTTTGGCGGCTATCTTGTTTTCAAAATACCCCCCTAATACTTCCCCTAGGTTTTGAGCCAAAAGTCCGCCATTTTATCCCTCCCTATACCCCCCTGACTCGGCCGACCTTGCACATCCCTAATTAAAATTATATTTGCATTACTAAACATTAGATATGATTAGGGATGTGCAAGGTCGGCCAAGTCAGGGGGAATTTTTTACCAAAATACCTTCCCTCCTGAGTTTTGAAAGTCGAGGGGGATACCTAAACAATACGGAAAACAGCCATAGGCCCATAATTAGGGGTATAACTCGGCTTTTTTCAAAAACTCAGGGGGGGTATTTTGCCAAATCTCAAACCAGAAGGGGTATTTGGTCTATACCCCACTTGCACATCCCTAGATATGAATGAATAGAAGATTAATTTTTATGTTAATCTTTAAACTTTAATCTTACAAAATGTGTTCAAAAAGTCAATAATTCAAAAAAGAAAGTCAAGTTCAATTAGAAATGAACAAAATGCAGAAGTAAATGATTGACTACTAATATGTTGTGTTTCATACAATCAATATATTAGTACCCTAAAGTCGAATAGATAACCCGCCTGTGTGTATAACCCGCAGCTTTCAAATTATAGTTATTTTAAAAAAAAATTAGTACCATAGATACCCCGCACCTAATGTATACCCCGCACATTTAGATGTTTTACTAACGTTATGTATGATATGCTTCATATACAGGGCCTTTCAGAATAGGCGCCTGAATTTAATCGTATAATACAGGAAAACTACAGGGGGTCCAATATTGAAGTAACTTGAATGAAGTTGGTTTTATTTGAAAGAGGGATAGTAGGGGTCGATAAAAAATATATGAAATTCTAGGCGCTAGATTTAAAAATGCTGAAATATTGACTTTTCTATTTGAATCTTAAACTTCACAAAAATTATAAAATCGACAAATTACAAATAAACTGATCTTATTTGAATGACGGATAGTAGGGGTTCAATAAAATGTTGTATGAGGACAATTTTATATATCCTAGAACAATTCAAGGCGCTAGATCAAAAAAATGTTTAATTAGTGTTTTAATTAGGGATGTGCAAGGAAGGGTTTAGACCAAATACCCCCCTTGAGTTTGAGATTTGGCAAAATACCTCCCCTGTGGTTTGAGCCTCTGCTAGACCTCCCCCCCCCCCCGACTTTTTGCTCGCGACCTAAACCGAAAATGGCGCCTAAGGCGCCATTTTTGTTAAAAATGACCGATTTTTACCGAATTTCGGCTAAATTCAGCTTAAATTCAACTAAATCAAGCTTAATTTGTGAATTAGTGCTAAATTGTCTTAAATTTAGCTAAATTAAGCCAATATTGGTCGAAATTCGGTCAAAATCGGCCATTTTCGACTTTAAACGCAATTTTCTGCCACTTTGGCGGCAATCTTGTTTTCAAAATACCCCCCCTTATACCCCTAGTTTGGAGCCAAAAGTTCGCAATTTTACCCCCTCAATACCCCCTGACTCGGCCGACCTGACACATCCCTAGTTTTTAACAATAATCAAAGTAAGAAAAACTCATTTTATTCGAATCAGTAGGAAATTTTTTGAGATGTGACCAGATTTGTCACTGATCAATTTAAAGTAGATGATTTTGGAAAATTTATGTGGATTTGTTACTGGCGATCAAGTCAAATTTTTATCATATTCTTAATAGAAAAGTCAATATTTCAGCATTTTCGAATTTATCGCCTTGAATTATACACGGATATTTTTCATATATTTTTTTATCAACCGCCACTATCCCTCTTTCAAATAAGACTAACTTCAATATTGAACCCCCTGTACATAATTAATGTGTAGGGTCTACACTGTAGACTATTCAGTGAAATCAATACAGAAACATGTGCTTAAAACTGATTTAATCCATTTGTCTTTAAAAATAAAGAGAATAAAGTTTTCTAAAAAATATTTTTTTATTCTACTGAATAACCCGCACCCCATAGATAACCCGCAGTTGACAATTCTGCTAAAAATCCTCTAACTTTCTTACATAACCCGCGGGATATCGTATGGACTTTAGGGTAATTGTATGAATGAATTGTATGTACAGTACTATAGTCTCAATCTTCACATTCATGTCATATCCTTTATTTCCGTATAAATAAAACGATCTGGATATAAAGTTTAGAAGGGGACAAGAAGTCACTTAAGCATCACTACAAATATTGTTTAATTGAAAAATAATTTTAAATAAATTCTATAAAAATTTAATATCGATTTTAACTCAATTTTCATTTCATTTGATAAAAAAAAGGGAACTTGAATATCATTAAATAAGATTATTATGGGTCAGTTAGACTGTAGTCAAGCAAAATTAAAATTTAGTCAGAGATAAGCATTAGGGGTGTGTACTAGTAGAGGTCGGCTCCCAGAAATTTTTGATGAGGCTGACATTCTCTTAATATAACAAGGTATTGAAGGTATGAAATGTTAACTGTGCGATATTATAGGTGTGTTAAAGGTTTAAGGCATTCTTATAAGTAAATGTACTGACACTGTCTGTAATCTTGTTCCAAAATGGCTGACCCCCCAGTCGTGGGAACCATTGCCTATCTCTGACCTTAGTGTGTGATATAAGTAAATATTTCTATATATTATACTATACTTACATATAATTACGAAACAAAAAATGTTTTGCAAATTGAAAGACATTTTCTGTGAAAATATTATTCAAAAATGTTTTGCAAAATACAATTGAATTCAATATAAGATTAAATATTTTTAAAGTACTTTTCCGTAAATATAATACTTATTATCGGATTCTATACTAATATTATATTTCAGTTAAAAAGACAATAAATTTCAATCACATATCAAGTTATATATGAGAAAAGATTTTGTTCTCATATTTAACGCAATTAATTATTCACTTCAGGTATATATAGTTCATTGGAATTTTCAGTACAGATGCAGAAACAATTGTGTGCCACACTCTGAATAAAATGTGAGCCAGAACTGAATTATTTTCTTAATTAGTATAATTTGATACGAATGGAAAAAAGATAATCTAGGTAAATATTTTTTAATTTGAAAATACATTTTATTTAGAATATTTCCGAACATATATTGCATTTGGATTACATTCAGTACACATAACATAATTGAAAAATTATTTAATTATTCTTCTGATTATTATCAAGTGAATCTTGTAATTTTAAACTTGATACTTTTATTAACAATTTTCTAGAATAACATAAAATATTTTGCAATAAGAAACACAGTTATTGAAAGATAATTTTGTTTCGGTAGTTATATAAATTGGCTTCGGCTTCGAATAGTCTCAATGATCCAGTCCATTTTATATGACACCCTTACCCAAGTGTTGTAAGATTTTTTAGATTCGATATCAGCACAGGTCGTATTTGTATTACTGCCCCTAAAAACCCCAATCAAAACGGCGCGGCCGCCTACATATTGAACGGCGGGCCCACCAGATTCACCCTGAACAACATTAAAAAATTAGAGAATCACAAATGGACATGTATTATATCTGTAATAATTTATCTGCTCTGATATAATTTCATCGTAGCTTATTTATTATTTATTCAAAATTCTAAATTTATTATCAAACACATCAATCCATATCCGCAAACAAACTATTAGCAGACTGGCGTCATGAGATATACATTGGGGGACATTTATTTATTGACTCCAGACTGCTAACAGTGTTTTTGCGGATATGGATTGGAGGGTATGTTCATTATAATACTGTACCTCACATGCAAGCGATCCGCTAGATTTGGGAATATTATAGGCTTTAATCATTTCGGGGTCAGTTTGGTTGACAACTATCTTAACCCATCCGAATGGTAAGGATGTAAAAGGTCTTTTATCATCATTATTAATAGCACCCAAACCAGTAATGAGCGCATATTCCTCGTCAGTGTTCGTGACATTGATTTGTGGCAAACAAATAGAGTTAACAGTCTTTCTGTCTTTGAATACAATCGGTTGAGACAAACGAAGTAATGCTATGTCTTTAGAGACGCTCTCAATGAGAGACTCATTACTCGTATACAACGGATGTTTATAGACTTCATTGGATTTATAAATAGGGCCCCCCTTTGCCATATCCACAATATCATTCCACCCATTCATTCCAACATAAATCTCCGAATTTATTGTGCAATTAGGCTCCGGGTCACAGCTGTGGTACCTTTTGTCACAGCAGCTGTAATAAAAAATTTATTTCAATTATTTTTCTATAAAAATAATAAAATTATTTATATTTACGCAAAACAGTGAGCACTGGTTAGTATCCATTCCTTATTCAAGATTGTACCAGCACATTCCTGGTTGATTTTTGAAAGTTAAAAAAAACATTAAAAAATATTTTATTTATAATTTCATTATATCCAAAGTTGGCCAGAGGGTGGGGGTAGACAGGGGCCAGAGGGGAAAATAACATATTTCTCAAATAAAATCACGAATTATACTCGGGCTTAGAAATTGGTTTAATGATGGTTAAGATAAGTGCCAAGAAAGGCAGTTGACCCAGGGTGGCATCCTTTCCATTGATAATATTCTGGTTCATATCCATTGGGTTGTGAATCACAACTTGTGATATACGAAACAAGAAGTGTCCATAAGTTCAGACGCTCTGCCGATACCGCACTCTTGTTCTGTGACATTAGTATAGTCTCCGATAAGTGCGTGAATCGCATCAGTATTTCTCACAAATAGACTCAAAACTGAAATAATTAAGAAAAATAATTATTGGAAAAAAAATATTTTTTTCTGACAAAAATTTTTGATTTCTTTACCAATGAATACAAAAGAATAAAAATATTTTTCGCTTAAAAACATTTTGCAAATTCATTCAATAAAATGGATAATAAAATTCAATTGACTTTTAATGCGAACTTAAATAAGTATTTATTCGGAATCATATTTAATTGTAATAAAATATTTTTCCGGAGATGCGCAAGGTCAAATAAATCGAATTACAAATATTATATGAAAAGAGAGCCGCAATAGCTCACTGGTTAGAGTGCACGACTCTGAGCTGGAGAGCTAGAGTTCGAGTCCTTGACCCAGTAGGCCAGGATTTGTTGGTTGCGATGGGCCCGTCACCTGTCCTGAATATTCTCAGACGCGTATCATTGCCTCCACCGACACCGTAAGGTAAAACATTGCCTGTAATCCCAGAGGCTCGGCAGTGTCCCCCGAAAGGGGGGGTTGGTGCTAGATAATGATGCTTTTTAAGCTTAAATACAATTATTATTAAAAATATTATCTATTATTGTATTATTGATTAAACTGTTCTTCACTTACATTAATATAATATTTTAATATTTTATTTCATATAAAATATCAGAATAGACACCAGTCGTAACCCATCTTACATCATATCTACTCTTGTGAATGAGTCAGTGACTGTGCAATAGACACACTGATTTACAGAGATGACTATTTTAGTCATATTTCAGTAAAATTTTGTTGGATATAGTCATCTCTGCAAAAAAAATTTTATTTGCTGTACAGTCATAGAGACATTCAAAACAGTAGATATAACGTAACATTGGGTTACGATTTTTCACTAAGAAACTGAGAATAAAATATTTTCTCACAAAATATTATACGATTTTTATATAAAATTTATAAAAAAAATATTGTTTTTCTTTTACTCTAAATATGTCTATGAATATGAAAAACATAAATATGTTTCTCATTATACGTAAGCAAATGTTTGGAAATTATTTTTAATTGAATTAATTGATAAAAAATATAAATCATTTCAGTTCTGACTGTATTTCTGGGAAATACTGATGCGATTCACACAGGAATCGGACACTATATGAATGTTAGCGAACGAGAGTGTGGTATCGGAAGACCTTCGGAACGTTTGGACACTTCTTGTTTCAAATATCACAACACAATGGATATGAACCATAAGATAATGCACGGAAATGGAGCCAACCCGGGTCAATTTCCTTTCCTAGTCCATATTCGGATTGAATTCAAGGACAAAGAGAAACCAAGGTCTGATATAATCACAGTTCCTCATTTTATTTTATCTTGAATGCCCTTGCACACATTCACTGTCAAATCCCAATCAGTAGAGTTTGTAACCAATATTTATTATATTTGAGTCAGAAATTGAGGGCAAAAAAATTTCTTCTATTCATTAATATATTTATTCATTAATTGTTTTCCTTTTGAACTCTACTATAATTTTCTTTTGACTGTATATGTGACTGAGACGTGTCAAGCAATGAGTAGCTTAGCTATAATGCATTGAATAGGGACTCGCGAGTCCCAGTTTGCGGTTCACTGGATATAATAAATCAATTTCAGATGTCTAAAGTGTGCCTCAGAAGCGCACTGTTTAGAGTGTTTGGCTCTGAGCTGGAGTTCGAGCCCTTGACCCGATGTGCTAATATCTGTTGATAGCTATGGGCCCGCCACCTGTCTTGTGGTCTCAGACGCGCAGCCGACATCGTAAGATAAGTACACTGCCTCATTTTCAAGAGGCTTGGCTGTGCTCCCGCAAGGGGGCGTTGGTGCAGAAAATGTTATGTTATTTTAAATATCTATTGTAGGCAAGGTCAACTTCTTAACTCAAAAACGAGCTTTTTAACCCGAAGCCATACACTCTGGCAAAAGGATATGTTTTTATACTAATATTATTTATTTATGATTAATATCAGTGACATTCGGTATAGAAAGCGTTGCTCTGGTTCGATTTTGAATGCGGAATGGATAATAACCGGTGCACATTGTCTTGAGTGAGAATATTTCACATCTTATTAGATTCAGAATCAGAGTAGACCAGGCTTAGCCAAAAGCTTAAAAATAAACTTGACTAAAATCTTTTAGTTCATGATTTCAGAGGAAAAGTTGTGAATAATAGTTGAGAACAAATCAGGGAATGACTGAATGGCCTCCCTGGCCTCCCTTGGCCTCCCTTTGGCAGAATAATTATTTCAATCATAATTCAATTTTGTTCAAGATATAATTAAGACGAATATAGGACAAGGGAGGCATGGGAGGACAATGGAGGCATAGGAGGGCAAGGGAGGCATAGGAGGGCAAGGGAGGCATAGGAGGGCAAGGGAGGCCATTCAGTCAGTCCCAACAAATACGATATGATTTTCCCATTCATTTCAACTTGCATTCAATTTTGTACTATTTCTTCTTTAAATAAATCATTACTATTTTCACCTGTCTCACCCTGCATTTATCATCATGTTATATATGGTGAACCCGAACACATTACTATATAGTTGCTTTAAGGCTATCTTTAAAGCTCTCTAGAAATGAGCTCGGATTTCATATTTGGCTAACGCTGAACTAGACTAACAGATGACACAAAAAATCAATACTGTACCTTGCTATACTAACAAGCTTGACCAGTTAGTGTTAAGAATTATAAATAATGATTGTATAAATTTTTCTGTAATTTTGACCTTGTTTAAACGCAGATTAGATGAATATCAATCTATAGATGCAATTTCGACGCCAGTTATACATATTTTTGTTGGACTGAAGGGAATGAATGAAATAGACGATGCGATCAGAGATAATAAGGGGTATAATGTCAGTCAGTATTATAAGTATAGAGATTACTATAAGACTTATGGAAAGGAGTTGAGTGAAGACATAGCGTTAGTTCGTTTGTCTCAACCGATTGTATACTCAAACGACAGAAAGACTGTTAACTCTATTTGTTTGCCACAAATCAATGTCACGAACACTGATGAGGAATATGCGCTTATAACTGGATGGGGTCGTACGGGCAGAGATGGTTCCGATCCTATTCAAGCTGTACCTTTCGGATGGGTAGTGATCGCGGCTGACACTCCGGATTTTGCTGAACTCATTAAGTACTGGAGGACTATTGATCCATATCTTAATAATCGACCAGAGCAGTTTTTAGACTTGTACGAACTTATTTACGCCTGGGCCAATCCTAATCAATCAGCTACATGCACTGTATGGAAATTTTACGATAATTATTTAAATGGTTTACATGTGATAGAGGCTGTGTTTTATGTCCTCGTGACTGTGTTATATAGGGATGTGCAAGGGAGGTATAGGCCAAATACCTCCCTGAGTTTGAGATTTGGCAAAATATCATACCTGTCTTCTGAGGCTCTGCTAGACCCCCCCTCCATGACTTTTTGCCCGCGACTTATACCGAAAATGGCGCCGAAGGCGCCATTTTTGCTAAAAATGGCCGATTTTTACCGAATTTCGGCTAAAAGCTTGAATTCAACAATTTAAGTGAATTAATGCTAATTTGTGTTAATTTAGCTAAATTAAGCCAAAAATGGTCGAAATTCGGTCAAAATCGGCCATTTTTCACTTTAAACGCTATTATTTGGTCATAGTGGTGGCCATCTTGTTTTTCAAAATAACCCCCTCCCCCTAATACCCCCGCTAGGTTTTGAGCCAAAAGTCCGCCATTTTACCCCTCCCTATGCACCCTGACTCGGTCGACCTTGCACATACCTAGTGTTATATGAGTTTGGTCACTTTCTTGTAAAATGAGGCAACTCAGTCAGTCCCTGTTTGATGAATGTGAGGCGAAAATGAAGAAAACAAACATCACCATTTCTAAAATTTTTTGCTTACCACCCTGTCGCCTGACCCATTGCCAATCACTGTATTTGTTCTCAAAATTCGTGCATTTTTTCAATTTAGTACATAATTTAAGATTCTTTTTTCCTTGAATACTTTTATAATAAAATCAAATACAATCACTTATAGGGTGATTCGGGCGGTCCACTGATTCAATATGTTGGCGGCAGAGCTGTACTTATCGGCGTTGCCAAGGGGGGTTTCTATTTGGACAGAAGCCGTGGCTGTCCAAACATTCACAACAATAAAACTCTGTTATATTGGATTCGAGTCTCATATAAATTGAACTGGATCATTGACCTTATGAAGCAACAGAGTAAAATTATTCGAGTTGAATAAATACAAATGCATGACCCTGATACATTGGAAAAAAGTGAAAGGAAGATGAAATTATAATCATCTTATTATCACCTGTTTTTAGCGAGTATTCTCGCTTATGTTCTTGAGAAACTGTCTGTCTGTACGTCTGTGAATATTTTGTTCTAATATTGTATTTATATACCGGAATCTGACTAATTGTTAACTCATTGGAATATGATTTGATGATAAAAGGATTTATAGATTAAAAATTTTTTTTTTAAATAACAATGTGAATTTATCCTACATACAGTGCTTGACATCTCAACAGTTGCACTCTTGAATTGCGCGCTCAAAATATACATTAAATTTCATATATATTTTGAGCGCGCAATTCAAGAGTGCAACTGTTGAGATGTCTAGCACTGTACTTTAGTTACCCTGGCTCTATGAAAAGTTTTTATTTTTCATTATTTGTTGATAAAACTATTTCCGAGAAGAATATAACGATTCCAATAAATTAATCTTAATCTAGCTTAAGTTGTTTTGCAAATAATCTAGTTATTACCAGAGTTGCCGATGATTTTTGAAAACTTATAAGCAATGTTGTGTAAAATATAGTAACCTGATACAAATACTTCTGCTTCTATGCTGCATACCTGAACACAGAATATTTTCGGTTTGATTATCAAGGGAAATCAGGTATAAAGTTGATCTATTTAATTTTATTTGTTTATAGAATAATAAAGCAATTATTTTGATTTTCCATTGAATTCAGTTTAAAAATAGAAAAACAAAGAATATTCTGGATTTCGATTCATATGATCTCATAAAAACATATCATTATTTTCGACATTAATAATGGCTCCAAATATTTAAACCCTATTATATTCAGTCAAATGATTGATATTTCGCTTTGATTTCACTTTTGTATTAGATTTAAAAATACTCATTAACTGTGTTGTTAAACGGGCCACTATTCCGGGCCACTCTTAACACAATAAATATATGTCTGATACATAGACTCTCTTTGCCAAGCTTGATATTTTTATATATTTTTATTAAATTGTTCAAGCAGATGGGAATTGGAACCACTATAGAAAAAATACAATCTAGCTTCTCCATTACGGGAGTGACAGAATGGCCTCCCGGGCCTCCCTTAGCCTCCTACTGTCCATACTGACCCTATTGACCGTTTTATGACACAAACTGATGCCTACTGATCCCCACTCACCTATACTGACCCCTAATGACTCTTAATGACACTAACTGACCTCTACTGTCCTAATTTGTTTTTTGCCTCCATTTGTCTTACTTTATATTACAGTAGAGGTGAGTTAGGGTCAGTAAGAGTCATTAGGTGTCAGTATAGGTCAGTGGGGATCAGTAGGCATCAGTTTTGGTCATAAAAGGGTCAATAGGTTAAGTATGGACAGTAGGAGGCAAAAGAAGGTCAGGGAGGCCCAAGGGAGGCCCGGGGTGGCCATTCAGTCACTCCCCTTCATTACTAACATATACAGTATGCTTCATAAATAACCGGAGATAAAATGGCATGTAGCTAAAAAATTATTGATTTTGAATCATGAAAATTTATCAAAGAATAATCTAGTAGAAATAGAAGTAAACATCTTTGCTCGGGATTACTTACCTACATTGTAAATAAGCCGATTAGGGGCACTTAAGATATTAAATATGTAATAGTTTCGAAATACTTGCTCTAATAAATAAAATGAAATTTTTTTTCAAAAAATGTTGACTGAACATAATCTAAAATAATGCATAATATAAGATTCTTGATAAAAAAAAGTTCGCGCATAGTTTTGTGAGCACTTT
Source organism: Eueremaeus valkanovi (assembly GCA_034693305.1). Classification (NCBI taxonomy): domain Eukaryota; kingdom Metazoa; phylum Arthropoda; class Arachnida; order Sarcoptiformes; family Eremaeidae; genus Eueremaeus; species Eueremaeus valkanovi. Next base: position 440 of record JAQIWA010002768.1, on the reverse strand, counting down.
AACAAGATAGTCTTTTAGCTTATGTGCGCACAGGCTGTGGAATCTCCGGTAAAATGAGTAAAATGTTCTCAATTAATAACATCTATTTAATTAAATATTGAACTATGTGATTGTAAAACTTAACTTGATTCAAACTATATTACCGCAAATATTTTTCTTTAAATATTAACTTTATTTTTATAATTATTTTTTTTGCACTTTTTTGGTATATTTTTCTGCATCCCTGTATAGATTGATTCGAGCGCACTTGACACTGCAAGCTGAGTATAAAATAAAATTGGTTCAGAATAATTTATTCAGTTGAAGAATAGACAGGAAACTAATTTGTTTAGAATTTCATTTTCAGAATAAGTCTGAATAGAAAATAATGTTTGACTATATTCTGATTCCGTACGGAATTAACTGTAAGAATAAAACTGTAAATAATATCTTCACTGGTA
>JAQIWA010002767.1:0-12308 GCA_034693305.1 Eueremaeus valkanovi | reverse complement strand
TGAGTTTTGGCCAAAAATCCGCCATTTTACCCCCCTCTATACCCCCCCTGAGTCGGCCGACCTTGGGCATCCCTAAACAAGATAATAATAGTAAAACTAATAGCCAGAGCCTGGAAAACGGTTACGCCTTGCCGTGCATATGAGTCTGATGTCATCATAGCAAACAAAGGGGATTTTAGCGCAGCAACTCAATAGTTAGCAGGTTAATTTTCAAACGCAGTTCAAATATGACAGTTTCGTGCTGAAAAAGCACTGTCTGAACTTGGATCATTCGGTTTGAAGCCCCATTCTTGAATTGTGTTAGAAAATTGACCAGCTAACTATTGAGTTGTTGCGCTAACACCCATTTGTTTGTTATGATGACACCAGACTCATATGCACGGGAAGGCGTAACGCTTTTACGAGCTCTGCTAATAACTTATGCAGAATATCGTTCCGATCAGTGAAACGACAACTTTCTTAGAAATGTATTGAATTTAATATTAATCTACGAATTGAACGCATTGTACTCAAGCCTATAGGAGTGAAGCGCAATCCAAATTCGCATACGTCAGAGGTATAAGCAAGACAAAATTTATGTTGACAAATTGTCAAGTATCTCTTATGTTTAGCCCGGATGATATAACAAGTAGCGTATGTGTAAGAACGTATCATTCAATTAGTTGTTATAATTTTCATTAAAATCGTTGCATATAATGACAATCGGAAGCAAACAAATTGAATGCAATGAATATTATTAACACAAATAATATTATTGTTTCGTATGTATAGACTGTCTTGAATTCAATTTCAGACATTTTGAAGCAGTGAACAGACGTGCATAGTATCGGACAAATCACCTGGCATATGATTTGATATTTTGTCTATTATTTAAGCCAGGCAAACTTGTATCTATTACTTATAAATAGAGATAGGATTTATATTTAACAATACTAGTCTCGAGAGAGGTTCCAACAATGAAAAAGTCAGTTTTCTACAGTATTGTTTCTCACGAAATATTTCATTGAATATATGAAAATTAAATTGAAAACTATTGAAATATTTCGTGAGAAACAATAGAAAACTGACTTTTTCATTGTTGGAACCGCTCTCGAGACTAGTATTGTTAAATATAAATCCTATCTCTAGTTATGAATAAAGAGCTCAATATAATAGGTATTATCTATACTTGTGTTCCGTTTTCTGGCAAAAACTTATTAGATTCTTATCAATGATGGAACAGGGCACATAGAACAGGGCACATAGAACAGGGCACATAGAACAGGGCACATAGAACAGGGCACATAGAACAGGGCACATTTTAGATACTTTACTAATTGTTTGTTGAATACAAATCATCTTAAATATTATTATTATTATAATTATAGACAATATAACCAACGAATAAATAACATAACATGACCTTGCACCATTTCGGGGGGACACAGTCTCTACCTCTGGGTTTACAGGTAGTGTTTTTACCATACGGTGTGGTGAGGGCAATGCTACGCCTCTGAGACTACTGTGCAGGTGACGGCCCATCAATACAAAAAATATTGGCCCACCTGCTCAGGGCTCGAACTCCAGCTCTACAGCTGAAAGTTGTGCACTTTATCAGTGAGCTCTTGGGCGCTCACTTATACATTAATAATTGAATGATTGAAATATATTTAAAAACATTGAATGCAATATCGAGTCTAAAACACTTTGTTTGTCCATCCCTTACAAAGAGTAGGTTTACACGAGTTTTACCACATATTGTCGTCGGAGGCAATACTACGGACTTCAGACTATTTATGTCATTAAATATGACCAGGGTGACTCACAGTCCATCATTTGATATCAATTTTAATGTGCTATAAAATGTCGTTTAATGTCTTCCGAAAAATATATTGATTGACAGTTTATGACATTTAATGTGATTATTGACTGTATATTCCAATGGAATCGATGCCAATATGTTTCAGATCATAAGTATTGCTCTAAAGCTACTGAAAACATGAATTCTTATAGACTTTTGATATTAAAGCTATAATTATTAAAAAAATCTGTTGAATTCAGATAAATCACATCCACTTTATAAGTTAATTATAGTTAATAAGTTTAAATGTATAGAACATTCTGTTTGATTGGCACTCCTGGTCCAATTGTAGACAACCGGGTCAATCGTTAGTAAGGATTGTCTAAATAATCTGAATTTTAAAAAAATAAATAGTAAATCAGAAAATTCACAAAAAATGTGTTCGCATGACATGACTGACATATACTGCAAGAATCGATTCGTTAGTTCAGTCATTAATTGAATGTTTGGATAAAATAATAATTATTTGTTTATTCATTCAAATATTCTGAATCAGAATATTCTCCAAAACTAATCAACGAATAAAGAATATAAACTGAAAAGCAATCAATCCGTAGGACTCGTATCGCCGACTCGTGGCTATTGCTGGCATCCAATGACGACTCCAATCATATATACAGTTCAATACATTTATTAGAAATCTGTTAAACATATTATTAAATGTGAATTGTTTTGTGAATAAATTAGAATAGTTAGGTTGAACAGTTGAACAATTGAACAAGGTTATATTGTATATGTTATAATATAGGTTCTATATATTAGTTCGGATCAATTGTTTGTGTCAAATGTGAGGACTCGTCGAAAGACTGAATAGATTCGTCTGTTTCGAGACTTAACTGTATTTCAGCGCATATTTCGCAAACTTTTCGTTTGCTTTGAATTTAGTTTTGATTTTATTTTTCAATTTATATTTGGATTTGTATTGACTTTAAATTCGGTGAAACAATGACTGATATAATGAAACTCGATTTGTATGAACTCCTGTCCGTCTCATACGAGAGCACTGAACAAGAGGTTTGTCCGCACTTTCGCTCATTTGTATCAATAAATGACATTTAAATGCATTAATGGATCCAATGGTCGATTGTCTTAATTGTGTTTCTCTCCCCTCTGTGCAGATGAAGAGCGCATACCGTCGTCTGGCACTGGGATGTCACCCGGACAAGAACCCGGACGACCCCAAGGCTGTAGAACTGTTCCATCGATTGTCAAAAGCACTCGAAATACTAACCGATTCGACGGCAAAGGTATGCAAAACAAAGACTTTTATTGCAATAAATGTTTACTAATTGTATGACTGCCTGAACGGACGGACAGTCAGCCTATGATCGTCTGCTTAGGGCCCGGAAGGCAACTGTTGTCAGACATAAAAATTTGGACCAAAAGCGACAGAAACTGAAGGATGAACTCGAGGCCAGAGAGCGGTCGACCAGAGATGATGTCGTATCGGAAGCCGAGGCCACCCATAGGTTGAACCGAGAGATCGAAAGACTGAGAAAAGAGGGATCGAAGCTCTTGGAGACGGAAAAGGAGATACTTATGCAACAGATTAGAGACGAAACCAAACGAAACATTGAATTGGATTCAAACCCAACAAAAAGTTTGCCGAAAATCAAAGTCATTAAGAAATCAAAAGAATTTGGTTTCGATTCCGAGAATTTGAGACAATTTTTCAGTCGTTTCGGAGAAATAAATGCTTTGGTATTGAATAGGAATAAGAAAAAGGCTTTAATTGAGTTCAAGGACTATAAACATTCGGTCAGTGCTTATGAAAGTCGAGAACAATTCCAACACTTGTTTGCCATTGAACTGATTGGAGACAAAGCCGAAGACATTGCGAGTGAACAACGAATGGCTTTCAAACAAACCAATGAAATGAATGGCAGAGAAACTGAAGCTTTTAGTACTGAGTACGAGAATCTGGTGCTCAGGAATCTGAGGCGAGCGCAGGAACGGAAGCAATTGATTGAACAGTTAGAAGAAGAAGAAGAACAACAACAAAATGATGGCTAAAAATGAAGATTTTTTTGTAAATATTTATTATTCGAATCTGTTTTTCATTATTTAATAAATTTATTGTAATCTAAATGCCATTCAATTCAATACTAATTTAAATTGGATTTCATTCATATGATTCATATAATACGACTTTTATTATAATTTTAATTTTAATTTAATTTTGTCTGCATTTGAATGACTCGAATGCCTAAGACATCGATTGCGCTCTTGAGTCAGCCATTGGGTCAGCCCTTGGACTCTCACTTGCGATGTCTTAATCGGTTCCGGAAGTCAGTTCTCAAATGTTATCAATGCAATAGAACTGATGGGAAAAGACCCCCAGACCTGAACCCAGGTAACCGGGTGCTAGACTCAATGATTCAACTTTTGAAACGCTCATCCATTTACTATCCCTGGCCAATTTATCAACCCATGAATGCTTGATGAAAGGACTCGGCAATAGTACCCGACTCTCTTTATTCAACTCAATTCACATGATTTGCAATCTTTTGACCGAATTCTGGAAAATATATTCAAAAATAAATACAATCGTTAGATGAGAATCGATGTCAAAAGTTTGTCCAAACAATCAATTGGTCTGCTCTGTCATCTCTGTCTGTCCTGTCTGTTGAGTTCAACTGAATCATAGCTTAATAACAGACAGAAATCTGAACAACATATTGAAAGCAAAGAATAAAATAATCGGACTCTAAGACAAGTCTTCACACATTGTTCTAACGATACTATATATTAGGTCTTAATTCTCGAACCCATTCCTGGTTTTCTGGTGAATAGTGTCTGTAAAGTCAAACTTGTTTTTATTATTTCTTATTTTTGTTTTATTTTGTAAATTGCATTCAATTGTGTAAATAGTAATACAATGTATATATAATGAGATGGACTATAAAAGTGAGTAGGGTTCAATTGATAATAATCACACTTTTCTCTATATTTCAATGTTTCTATATTTGAGTGAAAATAATTGATTTAAAAATAAATTCCAAAATAATGTAATCCAAGGGCAGAGTGTGATGACATTTGTGCACAAAAAACAAGACATAATCTGATACTTCACACAACGGATCGGTCGCATCCATAGACCATGCGCTCAGTCTTTCTCTCACATCTCATATAATGTTCCAAAAGCTAAGAATTAATTTCATTTTGAATTGTAATCAAAAAATTCTCCGTTTCTTAAGACCATTCAAATCATTTGTTTCCCAAATCTATTGATTTTTATTTAGTGAACAAAAAGTTTCTGAAATATAGTGAAATAAAAATAAAATAAAATAAAATAAATTTAATTTCATTAGACTTTTCTATTGATTTAATTTCGTATAATTAATAAATTGTATTCAATATATGAAATGACTTTCTAACTGAACTGAACGATGGAATTATGTGGATCATGTGCCACATTAATTATGGTTGATTTCTATTCTTATTATTTATCCAGATCTAAATCTAATTATAATAATATGAATTCAATAATGTCAGCGAATAAGCGTAAAAATGGATCCAAATATTTGTCATTCTTTCAAATAATGAGAAAATTTGATTCAATTAATTGAAAGAATATTCTGAGAAAGGATTGTCTCATATATTCGTCGATATTCTGAAAAACTAATGAAAAGCCTTAATAATAATTGATAATAAAATTCAATACCGATAACGTATATGCAGTTGTTTTAACTGTAATACCAATCTTCGTAACGAAGTCTTCCAAAAATTCTTCAAATGTGATATCAAATTAAAATATATAATAATTTTATCTCAAAGTTCTTGTCTTCCAGAATGAGATCTTAAATAAGAAATAATTATAACTAATCCTTGTCTTCCAATAAATTCAATATTAGTTGTGATAATTCTAACCCTAAATCGATTGAAGCAATAAAAGCAAACGAAACAAACAATTCATTAAAGAATTTATTAAATATTAAGAAAATATAATAAATTTTATATAAAATTCAATACAAAACCAAAGAACAAAACAATGGAACAAAAGTTGGGACAACTGGTGGACATTTGGCACACAATTCAAGACAAAGTCCAAACACATTTGCCCAGTGCTTGCGCTGAAGCTGGAGAAAAAGTCCACTTCAACCGGCATGGTCACTCCCGGGGCGATCATGAAATGGCATCTTTCAGGAGCTTTGACAGACCGGACGGTGCTATGGGAGGCACTGAGGGCTGCACTGAGTTCAGTGAAATGGATGAATACGATTCGGGAAAAATGAACGGGGTGGTCAACAATGAAGGGGTAGATGAGTTTGGCTGTGAAGGCGGTAAGCCTGGAGCCAAGATATCGGAATGGCAGGCGGGATGGAATGTGACCAATGCTATTCAAGTAAACATTTGTTTATTTTTGTGCCATTACTTACCGTTGCGTCCGTTTAGGGTATGTTTATAGTGAGTCTGCCGTACGCTGTACTGCACGGCGGCTATTGGGGTGTCTTCTCACTGGTCTTCGTCGCCTACATCTGCTGCTACACCGGAAAGATATTAGTGGCCTGTCTTTACGAAGTCAACGAGAGGGGTCAGGTGGTTAGAGTCAGAGACAGTTATGTCGGTATAGCACAGGAATGTCTGGGCGATAGATATGGAGGAAAGTTAGTGAATACGGCGCAGATCATAGAACTGCTGATGACTTGCATTCTGTATGTCGTTCTTTGCGGTGATCTTCTCATCGGATCGTTTCCGGAAGGAATTATAGATCAGAGGTCTTGGATGATGATCTGCACTATGCTTCTACTTCCCTGTGCTTTTCTTACTGATCTCAGAGCCGTCTCTACTCTGAGGTATTTGATTGACTGTCGGATAAGATATAGAATTAATTAAAAATGTATTTCAGCTTTTGGTGTACTATAACTCATATCGTTATAAACGTTGTAATATTCGGCTATTGCTTCACTGAGATCGCGAACTGGCAGTGGTCTAAGGCATGTCACTCCTATGTCCTTTTCTATTCACTCCTTTTTCATTTGCTAATTAAAATCGAAATTTTAGGTCACCTTTCGATTAGATGTGCAGACATTCCCTATTATGTTAGGAATCGTTGTCTTCAGCTACACCTCACAAATATTTCTGCCGGGCCTGGAGGGCAATATGAGGGACCCGTCTCGCTTTCACTGTATGCTCGATTGGAGTCATATCTCTGCCGCAGCTTTCAAGGTATCAGACAATTGAAACCAATTTTATTGAATTGAAAACAAATATTAATTTTCATTATTCTATCAATTCTTATACAAAAACGTAAGAAAAGTGGGAATTATTAGGTTTTAATAGAATTGCAAATTAAATATAAAACAACTCCAAAATCGGAAGTATTGCACATATAGTGAGCGTATGTGTGAGTCAGTGACGGCTTATATTCGCCTCAAATTTTTTTCTTTAATTTTTATTATTCATTAGATTCTCTTAAAATGATGTCATTTCCACAGATCTATAGGATGTCTGAGATTTTTAAACTGATTTTAAATTCAAAAACTACACAATTTTTTTGTGCCTTTAATTAAGAATTCAATTATTGTTTCATACGTTTAGGGTTTGTTCGCATACATAGGGTTCATGACCTTCGGAGAGGAGACTCAGGAGGTTATAACAAACAATTTGCCGACAAAGGGATTCAAAATCTTGGTCAATTTGTCACTTGTGATCAAAGCCCTCCTCTCATACCCCCTGCCCTACTACGCGGCCGCAGGTCTCTTAGAGTCAGCATTCTTTCGAGGAAAACCAACTGACCAGAGACCAGACGGAGAAGGTATACAACCCTTTCCGACCTGTTGGGCCAGAGATAACGATTTGAGAATATGGGCAGTAGCTCTGAGAGTAGGGCTGGTGCTCTTCACCATGTTTATGGCGAGTATGTGTGCTATTAGACCAGTGATTCTTATTAATTGATTGATTGGTTGATTGCTATTGTGTTGTATTCATATCTATTGTATCGTCACTTGTATTGCAGTATCGATACCACACTTCGCACTACTCATGGGTCTGATCGGTAGCTTCACGGGCACAATGCTATCGTTCGTATGGCCCTGCGTCTTCCACATGAAACTCAAGTGGGACACTTTGGAGTTCAACACAATCACTTGGGAAGTGTTCATAATATGCGTTGGAGGCTTTTGCGGCGTAATCGGCATATTCACCAGCCTTTCGGCACTGGTGGATGCCTATCACCTGCCATTCCCATATCCAGGTCAACATCCAACTCAAGGGTAGAATACAATTAAATGCAATAAAAAGTTCTTAAAATTTAGAAGACTTTCCACTAAAGGTCTAAAAGTTTTGTTTATTTAAATTACAAAAAATGGGCGAAAATTATTTGGATTTGATATGAATTCAAATTACTCTAAAAGTGAATCTTTAGTATTGTTCTGAACATAAAGAAAAGTTACGACATTTCAGACTCAAGTGATTCATCTCTTGTTATACTATATTCTCATTTCTAATGTTAATTATTTAAAGGTATTTATGCCTTAAAATAATACAAAGAAAGTTAAAAACAATTATAAATGTTCTAAAAATCTAATTAATAGATACTATTATATGCCATACAATAACACATAACATAATCATAAAGTCTTAAAGTCTTAAAGTCTTAAAAGTCTTAATTATCATAAGAATGTGTTTGACTGAACAAAAGACACATTCAGTTGCGTTGTTAGCAATCTATCAATTATTCAAATATATGTCAATCAATACTCATTACAAGTCTAACGGAATTAAATATACATTTGATTAGTAGCCAAACAACTCAAACGATTGTCACAATATTTTTATTTTAAGAGTTATATCAAGACTCAAATGAATTAGATTTGAATTCACAAGAATATAGAAATATACGAAAGGTTAGAATTACTACTAAATTGTAAATTGTTTTCTTATGAAATGCAAGTGCTTTTGTCCAATACTCCATTGCAGACTACAGTTCCAATTAGGAGCAAGAATCGAGTTGTCCCACTTTGGATGAGGTCTTACATCAAAAGTTAACCTTAACATTGGTGTCAGTCCTCTATTGGGGCTATTCATAGCATAGCCGACAGCATTGAAACATTGAAACATTCAAACCGATTGATTGCAAACCAATTCATTCGAATAATTAATTTTGTAAAACATATCGATTAATGGATTAATGGGTTTTCAAATGAAATTTATTTATAAAATATTGTTAACGAATGTCTATTAAGTTTAGTCAACAGCCCGTGTCCTACAGTAGGTGTGAATACATTTTCTATTACTGTAAAAAATGGTGTTAAACATAATTTAGCCTTAAGTTTCATCATTTGCACCACTAATTGCACTTTTATTTCCATTCATTTCTAACATTTATTTATTGAAACGAATATTAAATTCCTATCATTTGGTATGCGCTGTAAGAAAATTAGTTAAACTTTTATTATATTTAATATAATTTGTTTTGCATTGAAATTTCAAACTCAAGAAAAGGTCTCAAACTCTATATGTCTTCCATTAAATAAGATTTAGTGTTAAAGTGCTTATACTGTACAGTAGTGTCAGATATATTGACCGACAAAATCATGTTTTCAATAATCAAATTTAGAAAATGCGGTCAAAGTGTGAATCACGTCGTTATTCAAGTGAAATAAAAAATAAGAAAAATTATAAAATTAAATAATAATTATTAATAAAAAAAAATTAAAACTTTATTGTGAATCGTATTGTTTAAAAACATTGTATTCATTGTTAAACAATAAATATTGAAAAAAATACAATATATTTGAAAAATTATACTTCGATTGGATTTTTTTTCTTCGAAAATCTTATTAAAAAAGAGCTAAAACTTTGTGCTAAAAATCAACTTTATATGAATATATGAATACTTTTGAAGCACTCTATTATATACACATGTATTCACTCCAACGGCAATTGAAATTCAAGTTTAGCTGTGCTTTAGAGCAATACAAGCAATACAAGTGTGCAGTCGTTTAAACATATATTTTAAATAATTAGACATAAATTTACAATAATTATGGCACAAATGGCAAACATTTTATTAGAGTCTTATTGGTGTATGAGTTGACTCAAACGAGTTGTGAGTTTTTCTCCTAATTTTATAATAACTATAAAACAATTACATATAAGTTATGGTCTGTTCATCCAAGGACTCCATCGAAGAGCTCCGAACTTTCAAGTGATTGATTGCGGAAACGGATAACAAAACCGTCAAAACCTTTGATATAACGGAAACACAAAATATAAATACATAGGAATTGAAGGCTTTCTTGTAATTGACTGCAAATATCGAGTTTAAACTACAGTATATTATAAAGCATTTGAGCCTTACTTGGAATAAGAGAAATCCGCCGAACGATGAAATCCATATCATTTTGTGCACATATATCCAGTCAACCAGTTTTTCTTTGCAACCAATCTATGCATTCATTCATTTATTCAAATATAATATTAATTCAATATTTTGTTCATTAAATTAATTATATGACTGATAGGACTGATAGGAATCGGTTGAGAACTGAGAACATACCCGATTAGGTTCGCGAACAGGAGTTATTTGTGAGTCAGGAGTCGTACCGTTTCTGATGTATTCAATGCGATAACAGCTTTCATCGATTGGATCTAATTTAGTGGCGAATTCACTCAGACCTGCGATACCACAGCACTGGAACTGTAAGGCATATCATCTCTTAATTAGGCTAACGATTCAATTGAATAGATTTCAAAAGATTTATGTGATTCCAAACCTGATCTTGAATTAAATTTCTAGTCCTTTGGTTCACTTCATCCCATCCCTGTTGTACTATATCAGACACTTTGGTCTTCAGAATACTTAATGAAATTATTCCTCCGATTTCGGCGGCGATCGTCACAACACATAAAAATAAAAACTAATAACGATTTTCATTAATAAATTGCAATTCTCTTTGAATTCCTCAATAAGTTTAAGTTTAATATGAATTATAATCACCAGAGCCACGTTTTCTTTACCAGACTAGTACTCCTTCACAGTATGCGGTCGACTTGATATATTGTCCCCCAAATTAATTATTGTATATTATGTTATTTAGTACGTGAAAATATGTGAATATTTATTGAAAATTAAATATAATCAAATGAAAATTGAAAAAAATTATAAAAAACAAAATAAAATTTAATTAGAAAAAAAATTATTTAAATCCAAATTCAAATTATGTTTGAATTGAATCAATGTTTAAGACAAAACTATTTCCAATACTTTCTTTGGTCTTATTATTCAAAACTGTTTTATCACTTATTTTACATATTTTTAAATCAAAATTCAAATTTTGTTTCAATTCATTCACTGTTTTAAACAAAACTTTATTATTATTTTCACTTAAAATACACTGAATTTTGTCTAAACTTTTACTCAATTTTTTCAATTGTTTTAATTTATTTAATTTATTCGACAATTAATTCACTCTTTCACTGATTAAATACTCATTCGATTGAAACCCAAAACTAAATGAAACCAAAATCTCTAATATTTCTAAATTTATCTCTAAAACCAGTTTTGATTCTTATCTTATGTTCGGAATGTCTGTCTTTACATGTGATACAAATTCAAGTCCGTTTCACCTAAAATATTGTTAATTTTATTTTAATTAAAAATATATTATTTATATCACAGTAAATGCCCCCTTAGTTAATATATAGAAGAACGCATACTGTGAAGGAGTACTGGTAGGGTAAAGAAAACGTGGCTCTGCTCATCACTCTTCGAATAATCTTTATCTCAACTCTTTCTATAATAGTAATGATCTGTTTATAGGCTTAAAAAGTTAGTCTATGGGATCTGTACGCGTACAGCTTTTTGCACATAGCAGTTTTTGATAGTTCAGACTTTAGTACCTTTTTAACTCAGAAGCTCACTGTGAAAAATGTCTATACAATCCGTAACTTCACGGATTTTGCATTCCTTAGATTATATGAATTAATATTTGATTATATAAAGTGAACTATAGTTGTATTAATTCGGCTTAATTGACCCCTCTCTCAATTGGCAAATGAGAGCATAAACTCTGAAGTCATGCAATCTTGGTAGAACAATTTATTTTTGGTTACATTTTATAATAGCCCAACCCCAACTGTCGGGGTGACCAGCTCCTGCACCATGTTATTAGAGGCAATGTTTTTACCTCAATGTGTCATTGGAGGCAATGTTACGCTTCCTAGACTTTACAGGACAGGTGGTCAACATATTAGAACAAACAAGGGTAACCGGCCTCACCGGGTTAAAGTATGACAGCAGCTGAAAGTCTTGCACGACAAATTGACCAGTCACCTATTTGGGCGCTCTTTTGTTTTTGGTTTGCATTTAAACTCATTAACAAAAATAATTATCGAATAAAATATTTTTTCATTTTTTAAAATTTATTTTTAATTAATTTTTTTGATTGACTGCAACTCAGAGGACATGTTTGGTCGGGTGCTGTTGTGTCAGTCCTATCTCCTTCTTCATCATCTTCGCCCC
>JAQIWA010002766.1:0-12317 GCA_034693305.1 Eueremaeus valkanovi | reverse complement strand
CAGATTGAAAATCGAATAAGCCATTCAAAAGTTATTCGAGTTTTAGCAACGTAACTTAGATTTTTCCATGGCTGTATGTACCTTATCACCCCCCAATAAGGCACTTAATTCATCTAGCTCGACCACTGATATCGTTTATTTGCTTTAAACTCCAATGAAATTATTTTCGAAATTTTTCATATTTATTATTGACTTATATTTCGAAAATTAATTTAAATGAATCAAAAATATTAATGAATTTTATTTATAGTACACACCCAATATACGCATACCTACGATACCCAGGTCATTTATGAAGCGCGTGACTCAAACAATACCTATCACAAAAATGCCATAATTTTCCGCCTATCCCGAAAATTGATTTTATTCTGAGCCAATTCATAAAAGCATTGAACATTTATTCAGTGTATTTTTTTTATCACTCGATGGAGTGTAAAAGTACACTGGCAAAATAATTTACTCGTTTTAAAATAATTGTTCCACTTATTAAAAGTTAGGCTAAATATAGGTATTTTTGAAAATCATAATTACTATTAGAGTTCGACTGTACAGTGATTGACATCTCAACAGTTGCACTCTTGAATTGCACGCTTAAATTATAGATTAAAATACTTATACTGTATATATATATATATATATATATATTGAGCGCGCAATTCTAGAGTGCAACTGTTGAGATGTCAATCACTGTATATAAAATTGCTTTCTTCTCCTTGATTAATGCAAAACATTATAATTTTAATCTAGTCCAGTAATTTTAGAAATCCAATCAATATACATGGATACTCTAACCGCAATCGAGCCACCATTACCGACAAGACAGCCATCAACTAGCCGGCCAACATGATAGAAATGTACGCCAATTATAACCGCTCTTCCCTTATAGAACTGCCAGAGGGATCCACCAGAATCGCCCTTCAAAACAAAGTGGAGTCAAAATAAAAATGGTCAAACTTGTTGCGCATTTCAATTTTAAGCAAGTTAAAAACTGAGCTCACATCACATGTATAGGTCTGATGTCCAATAGATTGATGAAAAATATTTTTCTTATGGCCCTTAAAGTACGGGTTCAGTAGTCGATAGCCCATCTGTAAGGGCAGTCCCTTTTCCGATGTCTTACCCCAACCGGCAATAAAAGCGTATTCATAGCCTGTATTGACGACATCGGGCGCCGGCAGACAAATACTGTTAGTCTCAAAATAATCAGCTTTTCTATTCAGTGGTATAGCATAGCCCAGGTCTATTAGTCCGATGTCACCTGGCTTTGGATCTGGGTTAGCCGCAATAAAGTCAGGATGTTGGTAATAATTTTTGCCCAGGTAGTAATTTGGATTGCTTTCATAATCGCTGGATAAGAAACTGGAGCCTAAATACACTCTTAACTCTCCGGCACTGAAATAAGTGTAAAATAATAATTATAAATTGTGACCGTATTTCCTCGCTATAACCCGACATGACGGTAAAAGTTAAAATTTTTATTCTATTGGAATCGGGTGTGCCTAGGTCCAATAATTTAAGCTTATATTGTTGATATTATATAGGTCATATTAAATTATAAAAGCTCAAGTTAATCTCAATAGGGAATGTGCTTTAATAAAAATTTTACCCTAAACAATGAGCGGCTGTCAGTATCCACTGCGCATCAATTAGTGAACCGCTGCAGAATGATACTTTCCTGTCAAAATATTTTCCAACATTTTATACAAGTTCAATTTAGGAAATATTCAAATTTTCACTTTGTCACAGTAAATGTGCCCGATGTCTGAATTCTGACAATTAAGGCCATCCAGGGTACTTCACCCGCTGTTGCATTTCTGGCTACGGTCAACGGGGGTATATTGGCATTCCTACGGTGCCATCTGAAGCAGGAGCCGTCGTAAATGATGGACTTTCTTGTAATACCACAATATTCGCCATTCAGGGTACTATAATTGCCCTCAACAGCATGCTCACATTGTGCTAACCAAGGTAATATAAAGGCCATAACTAATAAAATAAGAACACATTTACAGTCTATAACATTCAAATAGTTGCAAGATTGAATTGAGCGCTCAAAATAAATATGTGAATAAATGTATATTTTGAGCGCGCAATTTAACCTTGCAACTATTTGAATGTTACAGACTGTACTTATCTAACTGAAGGCTATGACCATAAGGGGAGCTGAAAACAATTAATTTTTATTGTATTTTTTTGAAGAATATGAACTAGCTATTATAATGCAACAATTTACCTAGCTGTTATCTAGCTGTTTTTTATTGCATTTGATATTAACAAGAAATTAAGCTTGTACACATTTTTTGTGTTAATTAAAAATATTAATTTGGTTGTAATTCACGTTATTTTAGTTCCCCTTATGGCCACTGCCTTCAGTCGCTGAAGGCTTGTTGTGATAAATATTCAATTATATGTCAATTAATAATAAATATTTATTTTTTATTTAAAAATAGTTTTTTTTATTAAATTATAAAATAAGGTATAATTATTTAATAATAAATTAGATTGCTTACTGCAAATATTTATTAGCAATGTTAAATACATAATTAAATTTTTTTACTCATAAATAATTTTATACAAAAAAATTATTAATATTTATTAGCGAATTAAAATTCTTGTGAAATGAAAATAAACAAGGATGTACACCCGGGGTGAAATAGAATTCCATTCAATTTTGACATAGCATAAAAAGTGAAAATTAACCCTCTTAAATTGTTACATAATATTTCTGAAGTTTGATAGTTTTACATCTCGATAAAAAATATCCTAGATAAAATTACGCTTGTGCATTTGAACACCCCTGCAAAATATTAACCTGAATATAATTGTTATACAATATAATCCTTCAGAATGTAATACAATATCATATTTTCAAT
Source organism: Eueremaeus valkanovi (assembly GCA_034693305.1). Lineage (NCBI taxonomy): Eukaryota > Metazoa > Arthropoda > Arachnida > Sarcoptiformes > Eremaeidae > Eueremaeus > Eueremaeus valkanovi. The sequence goes on along the minus strand of JAQIWA010002766.1, from coordinate 9,444 downwards.
GCTATTCATATTCGCAGTCAATATAATATAGTTTTGCTTTAAATAAATTTACATTAAAAATCATTTTTCATATACTTTTACAAATAATTTTATACTGTTTAAAAATACAGTAATTATTGCTAGATTACCATGATAAATATTTGAATAAGCTAAGGAAGAAATAGCAAAATATATAATAAAATATAAATACAGATCAATATTAGAGCAAATATTTTACTACACTTTCAATTCGTTTCATCAGATAATAAAAATTTTTGAAAAGTAATATAAAATGCATTAAATAATTAGTCCATTCATTATATGCGCAAAAAATCTATGAATAAGACCAGAGATAGGCAGTGGGTCTAACGACAGGGGGGGTAAGCCAAAAATCAAGGGGGATACAAAATCCTTAAAAAACCCGACATTTCCCTAAAAACCCTGTTTTTTTGCCTAAACCCCTGTACTTGAGCCTCGGCCAAATCACAGGAGGTTACCCCCTGTACCCCCATTGCCTATCACTGGAATAAGACAAGCAATGCTTTAAAAATTAACATTCTAATCAAGATCGTTTATAGAGATGTGCAAGCTCATTCAAATTAAAAATGAAACAGAAAAGTTTTACTCTACTAATTCAAACTATCAAGATAATTATTATTTCATTTTAGCATGATAATTATTTATGTATTGATAAATAAATTGACCTTATTGTCAATTTTTTACATTATTTAGTGTACCTTGACAGTCTAATAGCTTGTGATTATTCAAATGAAGGTTAGTTTAGAGCACTAGATACCAGTGCAGTACACACCCAGAATACTTGTGCAACTTGTCTATGATATGATAGCCAATGGACTGAATGAGAAATTGGGTCAACAAATAAAAGTAAAAAAATATTTTACGCGAAAGAAAAAGTGCAGAAAAATATTCTGACCATAAGTTTTGCAAACATTTAGTAATATTTTTTCCAATTGTGCGGAAAGGGATCAAATTTTTTCGTATAGTATTTATTGTTTTGCAATTTAAAAGTCAATTAATAATTATTATATTATTATTTTTTTGATTTAATAAATTATAATTAGTTTGAAAACTAACAGTAATTATGCAATATTTTGGACTTAATTTCGGAATTATTTTGCTTTCACTCAATATCTGTAAGTTTTTTGCTATAATTGTCAGTATTTTTATGACTGGCCTATTGTGAAAAAATTTTCTTTGCTTAATATGTACAGGCTTGTTGTATGCTGCTCCACCACAAACTATCTTCAGCATACTGTCCGAGCAACTGCACAGAGATAGGCCGAGGAGTCCGATATATCGATTGCCAACTTTGCTCTCCAGACGTATGTATAATAAAATTGTTTTTTCTATTCATTTGCTTATAAAGTGTTTTCAAATAATTCTTAAAATTTCTTATATTTCTGTAATAAAAGTTGAAATGATTTTCTGCTGGAAATAATTTTTATATGATCTGGCTTATAGTGAAACATAAATATTCAGTGTTGTAATTTAATTTGAGCTATGGTTAATTTATAGAAATATTTAAACTTCAAAATTATTATGAATTAGGAATTAATTCACTAATTGTTTTAAACTTATTTTATACCTTGATTTCAAATACCTAGACCTAATTTCATTTCATAAACTTGCTAATAGTTTTACGCCTTAATTGTCCATGGTAATTTTCGGAAAAAATTGTGAATTACCTCAATGTTCAGTTAATTACCCAATTTATATTATAGCCTAGTTTAAAATCAATTATCTTGCTTTTAACTAGACCAAGATCAATATCTAATTATTTTTTCATTTCAAAGCAACTGAAGTCCATAACTTCGAAGTGTATGACAAGTGCCAGAGCAGTGGACACCTGAATGTGATCCGTGTAGTCAGAGATGAGTCCTTCTTCCAGAACATGAGTTGCCTCTCGTACTACAGTACGGCACCGTTGGCTTTGGAAACATTAGCCATCACAATCGGAGACAGACCACAGATACTGACACCCATTGTCAACTTTACGATCACTAATCAAGTGAAAGGAGGTATGAATTCGAGTGAAACTCATAATTGAATTGATTAACAAATAATAAAAATAATGCAAAAAAAAGTAATAAAATATAAGGAAATTCACTGAAAGACTAATTGACTGAAAGATAAGAAAATTCATATAAAATACTGAATAAAAAGATAAATAAAAATCTGAACTATTTGTTCGGCATTATGTCAGTTAAGTAGATCAGATTTAGTGCTGGAATCTTCTTCATTATTAAATGAGCAAGACAGGAAGCGTCTAATTTATTCCTGGTGATAAAGATGCTCTTTTTTGGTGATTTATTAGTGAACTTCCTACTTTTATAGTCTAGATTAAGCCAAGTTCATCTTGATTTTTATGCCTAACTGTAATCTAGATAGATAAGATTTTTTTTGTGTTTGATTACAGTTGATATGATCCGGATAACAGTTGTATAAAAATGTGGATCACCCTCATAGATAAACAATTTTTTCAAACCTTCATAGATTAAAAATGAGTAAAAAAATATTACATTGCTTTAAAATGATGTTAACATAGAATAAATTACTGATAATAAGCAGTAAAATAATTTTTTTATACTATTGTTCAGTAATTAAATAATTACTCGAATCCCAACCAAAAGTCTAATTAAATGCTAACCAAAGCTTAGGAAAAGTTTTGTTTGAAAATAGAAAAATTCAAAAATAAAATTTCCGCTTAATCTGAAACTATAATTATTAAAAGGTTGGAAAGCCGTTCCGCCTTCCCGTGCATATGGGTCTGGTGTCATCATAACAAACAAAAGAGAAAAGTTAGCACAAAAATTTCATCTTTCAACTATTGAGTTGTTGAGCTAACTTCCCCTTTGTTCGTTATGATGACACCAGACTTTTACGTACGGGAAGGCGGAACGGTTTTACTTTCTCTGAGAATTATTTTTAAAAAATAACTTTCTCCTAATTATCATGCATTGTTCGTGAGAGTAAATTAGGGAAGGGTAAACTTAAATATAAATACAGGGCTATTAAAAAATAGGAAAAGTGTCAGAAAATAGCCTTAATTTTAGCTAAACTTTAAGTTAGAAAATGTTTTCCAAATGAAGTTCAAAATTATATTTAAACTAATCAAGCTTGTTGATTAATATTCATATATAGCCTCGTAATTAAGAATAATTATGTGAAAGCAAACATGAAATTAATGCTTAAGGCATAGGAGCGGAAATGGATGTTATTTTTAGCGTCACTTAAATGCTTAGACACTATTTTGACATAAGATATGAATTTGTGACAAAAATCAATAAAACATTAATAGATGTCATAATTTATAATCAGGGATGCGCAGCAGTGGGACCCAGGCTCAATTGTAGCCCACTAATTTTAATGTTATGTTTTGCCCCAGGTATCTATTGCTAATTAAATATGATAATATGAGGGGTAATTTTAAGCCATATAAATGTTTCCGTTTAAATAATGCACTAATTTCTTCACTGATGCTATTTATACACAATAATTGTTTACATTTTTTCACGTATTTTCTTAACACAAATTAAGTTATAATTTATTTTTAATACCATTTTTCTCGCATTTTATTCGAAAAAAAGTTAAAAATAATTTTTTTGACAAAAATTTTATTTTCAAATTCAAATCAATATTTATAGACATTCACTACGAAATACACGAAGGAATTGTAGCCAATGGTGATCTTATCAACGCTACCGTATCTAAGGTCAAAGTGTTCCGGGAGGGCGACTTTCAGGGTGGCTGTCCGCATGAGCCAGGTCTAAAGTCCATAAAATTGCTCAGCGCTGAAATATCGTTCAAAGCACCCTATGGCGATTATGAGTTTAGCTGCCAGGCCGTGGAAAGACCAGGGTTCAATATATATACGCCAGGCATAGTATTTCCTGAAGTCCTTGGTCTTCAGATTAAGTCAGAAGAAGAGGAAAGAATTAAAATGTATTAAAAACTATATTTAATTTAATTATCAAAAAATTTTTTTTTAATTAAAAGATTTTTTTATGCTTTAATTGTTTTTAATTATTATTATTTTTTTTATTCAAAATTTTTTTCTATAGTTATTTAAATCTTTTTTTGTTTGTTTTAAACTGTAATAATTTTTTTATATATTTTTTATTTAATATTAAACAAAAATAATTGTTTGAAAAATATAAGCTTTTAATGCGATTTTCGATTATTTTGTTCATTACTTTTGGACTTTATTTTTCTCTCTCTTTCTCTTTGACCTCAATATCGGAACACATTTTTCACTCCAATTATTGTTAATTACTTTCCTTTCAGATAATATCGAAAGCGTTTGAATTGAAAACTAATTAATTTATTCGTTTTTTAAGTATAGTTTAAAATAAAAAAGACATTTATCATATGAAAGCAGAGATGTGGAACTCTATGATAAGCATCTTGTTCAAATAGGCTATGCTGGAATAGGCCAAGATGATAATCAAATGTGCTTGACATCAAAAGCTAGTTTAATTCCGCAATTAATCAAGTTATTGGCTTTTTCCAGAAAATAATTTACCTAGCTCATACATGGAATGCATGCCATTTTTGGGCATCCCTGCACTAAATAGTTTAGATAAGAAATGTGGTTAATGTGGAATTTTGAAAAAAAAGAAACAATGGCACTTCACACCCATAAAATTAGCATGCTAACAATCTGTATCAAGGAGAAATTACTAAAATAGTTTAATGCTCAAGATAAAAACATAATCAGAATGTTTGATTGAACTGTTTAGATTTTACCATGCTTAATATTATTTGCTTGGATGTGAAAAATTATGTTTTAATTTTTGGGTGAATTTTGTGTTAATTTTGTTTTTTTCTGTAATTAATAAATATTTTTGTGTTTTGTTTATAACAGAAAGCAATGCTTAACGAGTAAAGTGAAAGTTTAAGTGCTATCAGTGCTAAACATCTGCGCTATCGGTGTTTAGTATAAGCACTAAATCAAATGTAAATCTCTTTTATCTATAATCCAGTTATGTTTTTAAAAGCTTTGGGAAAGCTTTTGGACCAAAAACTTGTTTAACGACTACTTGTTCTGTAGTTTTAGTCAAAACAATAAAAGCATTAAAATATTTTTTGAATTACAATCTGAATAACAGTTTTCACCTTTGAATTCAATTACTGTTACTTACAGTCTATTAAATAGCAATTAATTAATAGTTTAATCAATTAATGAGCAAATTATGGGTAACTTATGTTTGACTAAAAAAGTTATTCAAATCAATATACAAGACATGAATGAAAGCCAAATAAATGGGAATTTAAGCGATATTTACGGCTATATTGACGAAGAGTTTAAAACAATTAAACAGTTTTTGGTTTGGATTTACGTCTTTTGGCTCTTATTTATCGCTATTTTGATGGTATTATTGGATTATTACTACAGAAATAAGTATAGATTCTGTTGTAAAGACAGACAATCGGCTGAAGACAACCCGGGATTTATTGGTGCAGTTGATGGTCAACCGGACGGGTCGTACAAAAAGGCTGTGAAGACATCCAATGCCTATATCATTGACATTCCGTTGCAAACAAAGAAATACGATTTGACTGAAGAATATCAGATGTTATACAAACAAGTGATTAAAAATGAGAACAAAAATGTTAATAAAAATAAATTAGAATTTGTTTAATTATAAGCTCTTTATTAGTTTTGGTCAATTTTTGATTAAGACCTATATTAACAATGATTTTTCATTTTGTATTTGAAAAGATGAATAAAATTTTGGAAATTAATTATAAACTTAAACGTTGCTTATTAGGAAACGTAATAAAATTTCTTTATTAGCAGTGGTAAAAAAATTATTTATTACTTTTGGCAATAATTTTATGTTTATTGTAACAAAATTATAATGAATTTGAAAATAATTAATTTAGAAGTTGTTTATTAATAATCGTTAAATAAATTCTTTATTAGAAACAGTAATATTTTTTTTGATTTTTTTTAATTTTTTTTTAATGAAATAATTTTTAATTATAATAAATAAATAGTTGAATACAAATAATATTGAGTCAAAACCATTGCCAAAAAATCATAGAAAATAAGTATATAATGAAAGTGAGAATAAGTTAACGAATAAATCATATATGAAGTGAATTAAAATAAATATAATATTTATTATAACTGAACGCATATTTAGTTCCATTATACGCCGAATATGTTCTTGATACAACAGGCCTCATATACAAGACACTCGTCCAGATCGGGTACCAAAGCACCACCGTTGCCCAGGCAGCTTAGATACTTGGGTATACCAAAGCACTCGCCTTTACGGCCAAATATTTCGCATTTTTGGCTATTCTTGAGCTCAGGCAGGGGTTGGATCGGAGGCTCCTTTTCATCTATTCAGTCAAATATTTAAAATAAAACACAAAATAATTAATAAAAATAAAATAATATTTTATTTCTCTTTAAATACTGACCGAACTGTTGAGCGAATCCAACGGTAATCAGAGTTACAGCGAATATAATGACAATTAAAGTGTTTGTGAAGTTTGAACTCATTTTAAGTATTGTTTAAAATCTTTTGATATGTTTTGATATCCAATGTCTGAATACTGATGACTACAATAGAGATGTGAAACACATTTTATAAGCAAAAACCTTTCGCCTAATCCTATATGAATGCGATTTTATCTTAAGTTTATTTGTTTAATGAGTGATAAAATATTTTTGGGATAACATTCCTGTCTGTGGTTTAGGCTTATAGACCAGGGATGAATAAACAGGTGCTTAGGGTGAATTTTTTTTGCTTAACTCACAAATATTTCAAAACTTATTACAATCCAGACTATGAATAATTGAATAATTATTTTTAAAATACATTTCTGTGTTTAGACTTAATTGTCATAAAAATATTTTTTTTTTGTATTATTGTATTAATATTTTTCATAAATACTGACGATTAGAATACCGGATCAAATATAAACAAAAAATCTAAATCTAATCCATGAGATTTATATTATATATTTTATATTAAAAACTATAGAATATTTTTTACCAGGGATGCATATAAGATATAATTACCTGTTTATACATCAATATATAATTTTACATTGATCACAGTTACAAAATAAACATGTAACAATAGTATTAAAATAATTGACATGGAACATTTACATTGTATACTAAATATCAATATTAATCATTAATGAATTGACTGAATGAGCTTGATTACTAGTATTATCATGGCAATTTAATCGCCAAAATTCTAATCTATCAATAATTTTCTGTTTAACAGAACTCTTATATTGAATAATGATTTGAATTGATATGAAATAAGCGAATGTCAGACAAAAGGCAAAAATAATTGTATAATAATTGACGTAATTTTCATTCATATAAGAAGAATAGGCGATAAACAGTTCGCAACAATTGGATGAAATAATTATTATGTAATTAAATATATTGTAATTATAAATGACTTGATTGGACACAATTTGAGCCGACATCAATTTGTCTATAGTTGTCTTGATATCAAACAAATGCTTATTTGAAGGTATTTTGCGAATAGTTTTCATTTTGCTGTACATGTGATGCAAAACTGTTAGATATTTGCTGTTGAGTTCATAATAAATAAATTGTACAAGCACAATCCAGCCACTGACATAAAATATGGTCAAAGCACCATGGTGATGCAGCAATATATTTGAATAATGCAGTTTTAAAAGTTCATCGAGTATTGTGTCGTTGAAAATACAGAATAAACTCAAAGAATAAAACACTAAATGAATAGAAATGTAAAGAATTGTTGAATTGTTTTGTTTCGGAATTTTATATTTAGTGTAGAATTCATTCAATTCATCGTTGATTTCAAAGAGTATTTTTGAATTGATTTTAATCATTAAATACGATATTAAACAAGAAGACCACATAATGACGTGGATAAGTTTGAATATAAGTTCATAATTAACATCAAGGTGATTAAGTGAAAATACTGTTGGGATGATTAGTGCACTGAATGATGTGATGACAATACCGGTGAACATAAAGTTAAAACTTTTATTCTTACAGTAAATACCGTACGGAATAAATATGAGCTGGTACATAATTATGATTATTCTTGATTAGGCTTCTATTCTGAACAGAATTATTTCAAGAATATTCTGATTACAATTCTGTGCAATATTTGCACAGAATTCTGAGTATTAATACAAGTAATGAGAATATATTCAAATTTGGATTTACTCTCGACTTAACACATCTCAAGCCATATATCAAATCAGTTTGTGTGCAATACATGTACTGTATATATAAGTTAAATAAGACCTGCAATAAATTCATGGCCTCTAATGTCACCGAAGCTCTTAATGTAAATGTATTTTCAATTCCGCTCTTATATTAAGAATAACAAACGTTGCACTAATACATCACTTTCTACTTAATTACATATAACGTTGGAATACAACTAATTTTTTGTTTGTTTTTTAGTAAAATTCTAATTTGTTACATAACACAAAAATCAGTAAGCTCAGTATTATGAAAATGTTCAAAATAAAGCAGGGTAATCTTTTTAAACAAAAACTATTATATGTTTCAGCATGTTCTAATTTTAAGCTTGCATTTATGCTGGATAAAATATATAGAGCAATTTTATAATCAAAATTTTTCAATTTAATTTTACCGGTATATGATTTCAGATTTAAAAAGTAAACTAGCTAGTGTATAAGTAGCGAGCAAGCTTTTTCATAAAATAAATAAGCTTTTCAACGCTATGTATTAATGTGAGTGTTCGTAAAAATAAAATAAGTGACGTAATAAACGAATACAATATAAAACTTTACAACTTTAGTCATGCAATTCATCTAAAATGCAATAAAAACTAATTATTAATTAATTAACTCTATATTTGTTATAAACTAAGAGTAAATATAAGGGTTTTAGTTCTCATCAAATATTCAGTTCATTTTTAATTAGTTTTGCACAATATTAGAGCTGTTAATTAATCCGGCTCATGATTAATTGATCAGTATACTGTGAATAAATGTTTAATTATTAATCAAGTTAACTTGATTAGGAAGGCTATATTTTAATTGACACTGACATTCAAAATATTCGTTTTAATTAAAAAAATATTATTGTTATTCAGTTTATTCGATAAACACTTAGACATTGATTAATATGTTATTTGTTTTGCTTGTTTTGGTAATAATAAATCTTCCTAGGACATGCACAGACGATACCGAGGTAATAAAACTATAAAGATGCTTTGCCTACATTTTGCTAATTTTTTTAGACAGAATTTATATATTTTGTTCACAAAATAACTCATTAATGAATATAAGAATTCAGTAAAGAATTTGAATTCTTGGCTCAACTGATCTAGGTGGATCAAAATTGCCATAGTTGAATCTAGACTTCCACACTTCAAGCCTATCAATAATCTCCTGCTTTACGTGTGATTTCTTCTTCAAAATCATTTGTATTGACAGAAA
>JAQIWA010002765.1:0-12319 GCA_034693305.1 Eueremaeus valkanovi | reverse complement strand
CATCAATATTGTACCCCCTGTAGTTTTTCGGTACTAAGAGATTCAAAGTATGCGCCAAAGAAAACTTTCCCTGTATAAATAATATATAATTAATAACAAACTGAATATTGAATATTTGATTCAAGGCTTCAAATGAATTAAAGAGAAAACAATTATTTTATTTTATTTATTCTTTTTCTATACAAATATATTCTTCAATATTGTAAAGAATTTTTTATTTAATTATAATTTTTTTCCTGGAATTCCGATATCATTGTTGAGAAATAGATTTTCTCACTGATTGTCTTGCAATGTAAGAGAGGTTAGACTGTATTTGAAATATTAAATTAAAACAACATTAATTTTTTCATCCAAATTATTTATTTTTTTTATGTGGCAGTGCTTTTTGGTTACTACAAAATATACAACATATGGGAGGGTTAGCCTCAGCCCTATTACTTGATAGAGAAAAAATTTGCTCCGAATTATATTTATATCGTATGCTCTGTAATATTGATTGCGAATTGTTCTCAATCTGTTTTGCTCCGAGAAAATCAGCTAATGTAGCAAAAAATCGTCTTTTATAGCACAGTTAGCTTTCTTGATGTACTACCTGTGCTCTATAAGAGTGGTTGTTCTTGTATTTCAGATGAGGTCATTCGCCAATTAATTTAATACATAAGGAGAGAGAAAAACGATAACTAATATCTAAATACAATTAATTAGTGAGAAAAGTAGCAAAAGATAAGAAGAAAGAAAATTATAGAAAAATCTACCGAATCATCATCATTGACATCAGAACAGCGACAATCCATATAATTAGCACCCGGGTAGCTTTTGGTTTATTCTAATGGCTCTAATCAACAGTTCTATTATGATTATCATTATCTCATATCTCATTGAATTTATGGCTCATTTATAACAAATGCATTCATAGGAGGAGAGGATAAGTGGCGTAAATATATGATAGGCGTAACGCAAATAAAGAAAATAATAGGAAAGTGTCTGAAAAAGTACAGAAATATTGATAAATAATTGTGGGAAGAATTAACAGCAAATTAAACCTATTTTTAACAAAAAAATAATAATAAAATTATATATTTTTAGAGAAAAAAGACCAGATTTGCTATGAATACTACACCACTTAATCAGTTTATTCAAATTATTTCAACAAATAAAATGAAATTATATTCTGTGGGTTTGAAAAAAGGTCTGGATGTGTGGCGACGCCTCTGGTCATCATCAATGCTAATAATATTTAGGCAACAATTCTCTGACTCAATAATTTGAATGAATATATTTAAGTATATATTTATAGTGTTTTTGTGTGTAGTCTTGAGAGTAATATTGAGAGAATGAGTGCTCAACTCCAGGCCTGGCAGAGGGTGGCAGAGAGTGATACTGTATTTCCTCTCAGACCATAATCAAGTGAATAATCAGATACATAGCACACAATTTATATTCACACACACAGAACAGACTACAGTATGTGTTATAAATATAGTCTTATTTCATATGAACACCAATTTTCAAACTCAACGCTCATATAATAAATATTATTAAACGCATATACAGTACGGCATGAGTTATATAAGTAAAAACATTTAAGAAATGGTATATTTTTAGGTTTGCAAATACGACAGAACATACACACTGTTAGTGCACATCATATTTAAGCGCATAATTAATGCATAATTATATTTGTGTGAGTCGTGTGAAGTACAGATGCGCGTCAATACACTTATAATATCAACTACTGTTCACAGCCCAGCCCTACTTACATAAATATAAGATAGATAATTTTGTTCTATCTATTAATATATCATACATACAATCATACAGTAATACTAATATAAGCATTGATTCTCTCTATTCTAATATATAGTTCACTGTATTTTCATTTTAGTGTTTATACATTAAATATATATAACTTTATTCTATTCATTCATTATAACGAGACATCATTAAAGTTAAGATGACTTCCGGAGCAAAAATCGGAGCTTTAATTGGCAAAATGCTAATCCAATTGGCCATGCTCATGTAGTGAATTCGCAATTATAACTGGGTCTGACTGTAACTACGAAAGTGAATGTATATTAAACATCTAAATATGGATACATTTCTTTCTGCACTGATAGCACCCGAGAATATCTACGAATTAGTGAATCACATATTACTCTTTCTGAGCCATCAGTTAAAGAGACAATTGTGTGAAGCCTTGAGAGAAAAGAAAATCAGTGAACGAGAAATGCTATACAAAAGTGAATATTAAAAAAGCTATTTATTTATTATTTCACACATCAGTGCGAAAAAGATTATTCATTATTATGTATTAGAGTTTATTAGCAGTCGATTATCACATGATATCACACATCATAAGAGATAGGAGAGAGTGACTGCACTTTACTTCAGGTTTTGCTTATATTTATTAATTCATTTAAAAGTGTATCGAAGACTACAGATGTGCAAGGGGATGGGAGGGACATAGTTTTGGTGGAACAGGTGCAAATAGTATCAAAACTCCCTGCTCAAACTGATGACAGACTTTGGAAAGTGATTTTGAATAATAAACTCGTCAGACCACCCTGATCACATGCATGTGGAGCATCGCAGAACGAATGAATAGGAATTTTAATTAATGAATAATATATTTATTGTTACGTTATGTTTGAATAACTGTACAATTCATCTCCGATAAGACTATCTAATTATATACCTATTATTAATAGCTATTATTGTTATTATTTTATAATTTTATTCCTTTGTATTATATTTAAAATAAATTTCTGCTAAACTCACAAAACACACAGTAATTACTGTTGAGTTTATTTTCTGAGTGAATCATATAATATATGAATTATTATTTGCTGTTAAATGAAAAATAACTGTTGCATAACATAGAAGATTATATATAACTTTAGAAAATGTTTTCAAACAAACAAAAATATGAAAAATCTTTTTTCTATATTTATATTCTTTTAACTGTAAGACAAATACAGTTTTTTATAAGTCATTTATAATTAATTATAATTTTCATACAAATAGGAGTTTTTACAGTTAATAGCGAAGAGAATGGCTTTGACTGAGGGGAGAGACGGAGAGAGGGAATAATATTTTTTTCAAAGTAAGCAAAAAAAATCTTCTTATCATTAATTGCAAACATGACTGAACCAGTTATTTAACTGATTCTCTCTGTACTAACTAACTAACGAAAAAACTATTAACTTTCTTAAAAGAGTAACAAAAAAATATGTTTCACTGATAGCTATCTCAGAGGTTGTAAAGTGAAAACTACTGTGTAGTGTGTAGTGTGTAGTTTGCAATTTGAATTGCATGGCTATTGAATTGAAAAATATTAAATAATATTCGTATTTATATTAATAATGTAATTATTATTTTGTTTTCACAATTCTCTGTTACGCTTACATACGTTCATTCAAATCGTATGCTTTTATGGCTCGCATTCAATCAAATACTTTTTCAAATGTTTCAAAAGTTTTTTCCACATTTTTCAGCTAAAGTGAAGAAATGAATATATTTTTTCATTAATGAATAGAAAAAGTATTCATTTGTTCCACAAAAATGTGATTGAATCAAATTAAATGTGCTTTTCAATAGGCAATCATAAAAGGATTCATTAAAGTCCAAAAATATAAGTAAATTATATATAAATATGAAAATAAAATCAATTAATCATTAAATCGTTTTATTTGCAAAATATTTTTAGACATTTCTTCTAATTATATATTAGTTTTTATTTTCAGTATTCGTTTCAAACACTAGTCTTGAGTTTAAAATTAAATATAATTGTATCCATAGCAGGGATGCGGCAAAAGGGGGAATAAATTGTGACAAATTATCTCAGGCTATTTGAAGGACATTCTCACAAATGCATTCAATTCCGTATCTCTGCTGCAAAACAAGTTTCATTTCCAAACGATATAATTTCACAAAAAATTTCTTCTCTTAACATAATTAAGTAGTGATAAAATTTTAATGGCTTTTAATTAATGCTTTTATGTCTCTCTAATCACATAACAGATTAAGCGGAGAATCAAATGCCAGAACTGTTTAATAATAACCTCAAATATTAATAATTCAAAACTTTTAGGAAATGTGGAAAAATCCTTAATTTTAGTCACAAATCATATAATCAGTTGATATAAATACAAAAAGGTGTTAATCACTGATACGTACGCATATATAAAATAGTTTAATTGACAAGCTCAATCTATGATAAGATAAATATTCTGGTTTCAAATCAATAAAACAAATTACCTTTAGGTTAAACTCTGTGATTTTGAAAGACAGTTTAAAGCCTGGATCTATTTGCCGACCTCTGGATGAATATGATAATAAATTGAGCTTGCGCTATATTATATCATAGCAGAGATCTGGGTATCATAATTGTGATGTTCTAAGTATTGAACAAAAGGATAGAAAAGATAAAGAAATTCTAAAAAAATTATAATTAGTTGTTATATTATGAACAGTCAGAACAGTAGTAAAGAAGAATTGGAACCGAAAAATGAGAATAAATTATGTAATGAATCGCTTGTATAACAGATTCATAAAAAAAAGTTGTTTATCTCATAAGAAGATCTCTCGTTTCTATTCAACGTATATTTTTGTTTTGTTTTCAAACACAAAACAAACACACATTTAATGAATCAAAAAAAAATATGAAATATCTCTCTCATTCAAAATCAAAGTGACTGATCATTTCTATTTGAATGCTTTCGATTTGGGTGGGAATAATCACGCGATGAATTCTGGGCACAAAATAGTTAACATTAATATTATTATTATTATTATCAGAAATAACACACATAAGAGCATAAAAGATTATAAACATATTTTCCTATTGATTGTGTTTACAGTAAGGAAAAAATGTTTCTTAATTTTAAATATTTTTTATATTTTTAATAGAAGGGGTGACCAAGATTGGTCACTTCATTTTCTCGCTAAATTAGCAAGGTAATACAATAACAAGTATATAAGTTTTACGGTGTAAGCTCAAAATAAAAAAACCTAGAAAGGATTTTTCATCTAGGTGAATTTCTGGATACTATAGGGTATTTTCAATGATGACCTTGCAGTTTATCTAAGTTCATCTCAATCTTTCTTATTTTTGCTATTAAGCTACCCCTGCATTTGATTTATAGTTTTTTCATAACACCCCTTCCCTGGCCATCCCCAACCTAACAAAGCTTTTACTGTGCAATCGATGTATCCTTGGATTAAGCCATGAATACGCTCTTCAGGAGTCAGTCCACCGATGAATATATGTATTACAAAGAGAGTCTGACAACTAGATTATGGATTGGATTCAAAACATAACACACTTTTTATTCACTGCTTATTATCTGATAATTAGTCGATCAGAAGAGTCAATGATATTTATAACCATAAGAAGAAGTTAATTATCAGTCCATCAAACGATTCTTTGTCTAAGTTTCTGATTATTTTCAAATCTAGAGATCGGTATTCAATGCCATCAGAATTGGAAAGAATTTTAAAGTTTTGTTCAAACGGTTCAAAAATATTTTTTTTCTAAACTCTCGAAATAATTGAGATGCAAATGAATTGCATTACAGTCTAATCCTATTATATGTTTATATAAACAGACAATAACAGGATTTATAACATTAATAAATACATGAATTGTTAGCCTAAGCTACGAATTGTATGCCTTTTATGAGTTAGGCTTTACTGTAGTAATCGATAATAAACTACTGTTTTATTAAAGATAATAATAACCGATAAGTTATAACTCAATTAGCGGATTGGGCTGAAGATGATAAATGCTTTAATTATATTTCATATACAATCTTATAATTAATCTGCAAACAGAAAATATATGGAAAAATATGAATTATTATCGTAAGAAAAAGGCAATAATTTATACTAAAAAAAATAATTTTTTTAAAATAAATAATTGTCACAAAAAAAATATATAAAGACTTATAGTTTAAACAAATGTATCGTTTGTTACTTATTTTGAAATTGAATTTAATTATTATTATTAATGATAATTGTTTTTCAAATTATTATATATTTTATGATTGCTTACAAAGTTGAAAGTGTCAGACAATTATATGAATAGTCATATTTAAAATACAAAACTACGCTTGCTATTTATCTGCTGGATAGTACAGCGAAAGAGACATTCCTAAGTGCAGGAACAATCTGGTGAATACATAATGTGTAAATAAAATAATTGGGCAAACAGTAAGACTAACTGGAATGTTGATAATGATTAGCAATCTATTGGAAACTATATTTCTATTTCTCAATCAACACAATTGTCAACACAATCGGCGAAACGTATTGGCCGTGACTCCGAAATGAATGATCAGAATTAAATATATAGTCTTTTTTTTGCTATCTATTTGTATAACAGAGTATTTCTCTAATAATTTTAAGTTCACTTCAATAATAAAACAATTATTTTGTGTAAACTTATAATTGAAGTCAAATAAAAAGTTTAACTATAAATGAATTATAGAGTGAGAGAGGATTGCAATGAAAAATACAGATATCTTTCAAAATCAAACTCTTTTTGTCAATTACTGGAGCGATGAATGAAAATATTTGGTTCATTACGAACAGCACAGTTACCATTGCTGTTAGTGAAAGTGATTTAATAGGCGAAAGCTATTAAATAAAATAAAAAATAATAATTTCATTTTCTATTAGAAAAATCTAAAATCTAATACAAGTCAATTGATTATTGCCCTCCAAATCGTATGTATCGCATATCACACATGCATTCATACCATACATACTCGCCCTCAACGACACATAATTTTCTATATAATTATTTAATCTTTATTTTATTGTCAAAATATTTCTGCACAAATCAAATGACTTCAAAACACTCTCTTTTCTGAACATTAATGGGTATAAAAAACTAATCATTTCCTTCGTGGCTGTGCTCTCGAACGGCACAATTATCTCCGGTCTAGTAATATAGAAATCGTGTAACACTTTCCTCACTTCAGTTACCATTTTTCGCAGTGATCTTTGAAAATAATGAAAATTAAAGCACAAAAAAATCTTTCAAAAAATGTAAAATTAAGAAATGGGTCTAAAAATCCAACTGTTCTGCACGGGTAGCCACAGGAGAGCAGTTGGAAGTACAGCTTTATATTACTGAATCGCATTACACGCGTATAAATAAAAATTAACATTTAATAAGTGTTTTAATATATGTCTTCTCATTAGACATAAGAAACAAATTCAGAATTTTTTCTTTTCTTTTAACATAAATTCATTGAAAATATTTTCTAATGAATTGAATATTAAATTAGAGCTCAAATAACAAAACCTTTTTTCAGAGATAGGAATAGATTGCGAGAAAAAAGTTATTTTTCGACAGCATTTTGAGGAGAGGTTTAGTGTTGGAGAAAACGGATAAGTAGGTCGTGGCTCATACACAACAGCCCTGTGCTCTTGTAATCGGTGTGTTATATGTCTTCAATGCCATTACTATGCATTGGCACAGAGATGGATGATAACCATCCACTGAATGGTACAGCGACTGTCGTTGCTGACTGTGCGCATACTTTACTATCCAAGTCGTTGGACCGTAAAGACCATACCAGAGCTCGTTTACGGAGCACTGGCTAGAGATGTGGACCATTTCCCGCTCTTATTTATGTCGATTACTTTATTTTTAATAATAATAATAACTAATATTTTTTGACAATTTTTTGTTTCATTGTTAGAACAGTAGAGAAAATATATATAATTTTTATACTAAAACAACAATTTCTTTGAGTTTATCTGAGATAAGCCCTAAAGAAGTCCGTAAACTGTTTTGTATTTTATAATTAATTATTTTTATGCATATAATTGCAAACAAATTAAATATACAGAAAAAGCATATTTAATATGAATTCGTTTCATAAAAAACCTTTTCTTTTGCATAGACTGCCAGCTCTACCCTATGAGCATAACAAAAGAGCACCAGTAGTTCACACAGCGAAGTGTATCTGAAGTGAACCAATTCGTTTTGGTCTTTAGTATCATATTATAAATGCATCGCTAATTATCTGCTGAAATACTTTTACTCTACACTAGATTAGAAGGTGAGATGTGCAAGGTGAATAGAAAAGTTTGCACAAGTTACCCAATATACTCAAAAATGCCAAATTAACCCACTAACTAGTCTAAGCTTGCTTCTTTTTAAGAATTTATCGACATTTAAAGTTCAATGCGAATTCTATCTAGCTAATAATCTGTGTGCTTTTCTACCTTGCACATGTGTGGTTCAAGCAAAGCCAAAATAAGTCATTTTTCATTATTACATATTCTGTAACACTTTTATGAAGAAATTAAAAATTTTTTGTCAAAAACTAATTAAAATAATAAATAATAAAAATATAGTGAAAAGAGTGTTGTAATGCTGTACTGCTATACAGAATATACAGTATTTGAGTACAAAAAGCAAAGTCTTTTTAATTGATTTTTATGATCGAAATTGAAATTAATGATAATAACAGGTAAAGAGAGAAATAAATTACTTAATGCTAACTATTATTTGTAAACCAATTACTCTGTACTCTATCTGTTTCTGATTTAATGTGGATATTATTAACTGTAAATTGGATTCAAATTAACTTTTGACTCGACTACTCGACTAAACTCCTAACTCGACTAACTCTTACAGTTTGTGTATGTAATCGACACTCATTTGAATCTAATTTTCTAAGAATTCAATACAAGTCTTGGTGTTGTGTCGTGTAGTAAGCCTTGACGAGAGATCGTGTGTCGTATCTATTGATCTTAAACAGTGATATCAAGTAATTATATACGAAATCAAATGCAGAAATGCTTATTAAGAGAGCAGAAAAATAATGTCACCAAAAGAGAAAAGTGATTCAAAACATAGAAAAAAAAATTAAAAGTCAAACAAAAAACACTAAAAAAATAATTTACTTTCTCTACTAATTCAGTATTTTCGGGTCAGAGAGTTCCGATAGTTATAGAGAATAATAGCAAAGATTAGAAAAAAATTTGAAAGAATTTCTGTTTGAAAACACATAAAAATTATCCCTTTTTTTTGTCTAATAGAGTGATAGAAAATCAAAACAAAAGTTTACGTAAAAAACATTCTGAACTTTTTTCATGACTGCCTTGAAAGCGATCGCTGAAAATCGGTGCACAAATATATATATTTTTCTATTAAATCAAAGGACAATCAGTGAAAAAATGCATCAAAAAAAAGAAAAGTAAGCTTTTTAGCCAAAAAAATATTTGTGTCGAAACAATTCAATGCATAGCCTATTATACGTGCAGTTATTATCGGATAATACGATTCACTTTTAGAAATGAAAATTATAGTCAAAAATGTTAGGAAAAAGGATTCAGTTATTTATGAATGAGATTTGGAAAAAAGTGGAGACAATTACTGTTAAATTATGACTGAGTTATAGAGAGAGTGGAGGCAAAAGAATTGATGACAAGGTCTGCTTAAGATGACATCCTGTCATTGATGGCTCAGGCAGAACAACAAGTGCCGGAGCACAGTCTGGTTCAGAGATACCGGAATACCGGAGACACAGAAAAAACATAACGAAATATCATTAGAGAATAGTTTAGAGAACTTTTGCTTTTTAAGAATGAGATGAGTGTATAGTATAGTAACAAATTCTTTACAAGGAAACTAAAGGACATACAGTTTTCAGAGGCATTTCCTCCAACTTTCCTCTAAATTATATGAAAATTTCTGCCAAACTATGAAATATATTTACATTTTGATTCCGTAATTAACTTAATAAACACTTATGGAGTGTAAGAAAAAGTTGGTCACAAAAGGGAAAAAAATTATTATTTTTAAAAGTTTTGCTTTTATTTGTTCGTTTAGATTATTTTTGCTGATAATAAAGAACAGGGATGTGCAAGACAGGGATGTGTATCCTTGTGTAGCCTCATTGATTCACCCGATTTTGCACATATCTGTCATTTAGTTTATACTATTATTATTGTATTCACACTCTATTCGATGATTTGATTGATTCATAAGATTGTAAAATAGGTTTCTCTCAATTGTATAGAAATAATGAATATTTTCTTATAGTTAGTGACGATTAGATGCGATGTTTAGTGAAAGGCTAAAGAAATTGTCTCAAAATATAATCTTATTCTCATATTTTCTTGCGATAAGATCTATGAAGTCTTAAAAATAATTATTTAGATGAGAATCTCAGATAGAAATTGTATATTAAGTATATATTTATAGAATTTATTTTTGGATTTCTTTTACTATTTTCTTCATCCGATAAAAGCAGTTAAAAATATAAAACTTATCTCAAGAGGAAAAATAGGAGTTCTCGCCAGAGATTCAGAATAAGATTTTTTGTGTAAATTTTGTTATAAAAAATTACTTTATCATTGATATCGAAATCACTCACTCGTGTGTTCACTCACTCAATGTAACCGAATATAACATATTCTCTAAACTATTGTAAAGTAAATTCAAATAAAAAATTTTAGCGATAATTGATTTGCTTTTTATTTTTTCGCGTCATTTAAATTCAAATTTGTTTTTTAATAAAATAGACTTAAAATTGAATGCTATTATCAAAAGAAAATTTAATTTAATTTGATTTAATATTTATTTATTGAGAATAGAAAACAAATTAAAATAAAAGTCTATTTTTTAAGGCAAACAAAAGCCTAAATATATTTACAAGTATTGTATAGATTAATAATAATAAATAAATAATTTTTTATCTCAAATATTATAAATGACAAAAATAAGTAAAATATAATTCATGTGAAAAAATATTATTTTCAAAACTTTCGGCAAAAATATTTATAACAGAAAACATAAGAAAATTTTAAATTCACTCAAAATCCTTATTACACTCATTGTGTATATAATATTCAGTACATAAAAGAGTATAAAATTTTTGGACAATTTTTATGTAAAATTATATGCAATTTGTAATTGACTTCAGGAATATCTCTGACTATATGTAATCATTTCTAACTTTAAGAACTCATATCATATGCATAAGTATTTGTCGTTCACATACAGTACTTAATGCACATATCATATACAGAGTACAAGTGCCTGTTCTGATGCATTTCTCCTTGAGCCTTTCCTTCCGGATAGAAAACAAGCGGAAGATTAGGTAAAATAATTACAACAAATTTCAAATTATATGATACTATAGACAAAAATCTTTCATCATTTTCGCTATACATTTTTTTCTCATTCAAAAAGTCATCTTTTCATTCAATTTATTCATTCATTCATACATTCTATTCATCATATTTACAAAGAGAGTACAAAATTACGGCATATTTGTTGTGGAAATGGAGTTCACTTTTGTTATGTTTAGTTGTTTTTACGCATATTTTTCTTCTCAATAGAGTCTACACAACTCCTCCCAAAAACAAGCAAAAAAGAGCTTCTCTTTTAACGACGACTCACTGCTGACAAAAAATTCTTCGGTCTCTGTCTCAGTCAATAACATAACTTCCGATACCATAGACCAAAACAAAAAAAAAGTTAACGGATTTGAAGCTCAGCTCAACTTATTTTCTCACGAAAAACAGAATGAGATTCATTCTCATCCCTTTCCTTTTGTGGTCTCATATTTATTGCCACAAATTGGAAAACAAAACCAAAAATATTGTAACATCTCTTCAGCAAAAATAAAACGAATCTCTTGTCTAACCGTTGTATGCATTGAAGTATATTTCCAATACTTATTCATACAGTGCTCTCGTGTGCAGACTCAGTGACAATCCTAGTGCGCCTAACAGTGAGTTAGCGCACAGACACTACTTATAGGTGCTCTTCACTCGTCGTGTGTGCGCGATATGACTGTGCATTCATAATGTGTTGATTTGATTCATTACATCAGACATAAGGTATATCTTCAGTCTTACCATAGCATATGCGCTGATAGTATAAAGTGAAGACTGAATACTGAATAGAAATATATTTGTATTCTTTCCGCATAAAAGTTGAATTAGTTTTTTGTTAAGATTTATTCGATTTCTAAATATTCTCTTCAGTTGTCGGGTAATTAAGGTTAAAGAGATTTCTGTCTATTTTCTACATTACTTTCCGTTCGTTTATAGTTTAGGCCGTAATTAATCAAAAACATAGCAAAAACAAAAAATATGAATGAATTATATGTATTTGAAAATTGTTTTCTTATTTGTTATGAGAGAGTGTTTTCAGAGCATTCCGACAATTACTAGCATTTGTTTCCCCAGTTTCCTATTTTTCTCCCTCAGCCAGAACCAGAGATAGGCAATGGGGAGGGCACAGGTGGGGGTAACCCCCCTGTGATTTTGGATTTTGGCTGACCCCCCC
>JAQIWA010002764.1:0-12320 GCA_034693305.1 Eueremaeus valkanovi | reverse complement strand
TAAACGACCCACCAACGGCCTGTACACTGGAATGTGCGAATGGTTGTGATTGTGATAAAGGGTATTTAAAACCCTATGAGGGCTCAGAGGAATGCATACTACCAAGAGAGTGTGATGGTCAATGACAATCGGTCAAGCTGAAACCGCCTAACACTAAAAGAAAAAGGCAAAATAGCTGACTAATAGTCGCTTATATTAAATCTGAATAAATATGAATCTGTTTATCAAGGCTGATTTAAAATGAATATTTATTTTCGAAAATTCAATAATTAAACACTTCTAAAGGATGTACAGACGGAATAACAAATGTGTGCTCAATGCCGGCATTGCATGAGCATGCCCTTGTTCAGCCCACAATTGGGCAGAGGGGTATAGTTAGTAGCAAGTTAAAAAATGGGGCTAGGGTTATAAAGGCTTCGCTACAAAATTGACGGTTATCTGAAAACTTCAACCAAAATATCAGAAGGGGTTAACCTGTAAATCAGCTCAGTTGGTAGGGAAATCAACCAGCACAAAATTTAAAATTGTAGATTATTCAAACAATTAAAAATATAATTACCAGCTAGAAGCAATATAATGAGACTTATGGATGTGAACACAAATAGATTTCATTTATATTAATGTAAATTTATTTGAAACTAATTCGACTTTCGCCGCATTAATCCACTGAAAATAAAATGTTCAAGTTTAATTCAGAGATCAATAAAAACAATTCAGAGATTTTTAGCTAGAACAATTTGGAATTTAAGTTGAATGAATTATTAAAGAAATAATAGATTTGATATTTAGGGGAAAAATTTCAAAAATAAATTCAAAGATTAAAGGTTAGGGAGTCTATTCGAAGGCATTCTCAGCACTTGTCCAAACCATCGCAACTGTGATTTCTCGATCTTGAGAAGTAGCGGCTCGGTGCTGAGAGACTCTATCGATTCGTCGAACTCCAGCCACTGCGGAGAAATCTCATCTCGGCCGCTTGCACCCGCGAACGCATTCTTTCGGATATTACACAAATTTCATGTCCATAGGTGAGGGTCGGTACATAGATCGACTTGAATACGGCTAGCTTGGTATCATTGCTCAACTCTTTCTTCGTAACAATAGTACGATATAGTTCTCGCAATATACCGCTCGCTTTACCGATACGCAAATCGATTTCTGTTTCCGATTTTCCATCACTCGTGAATGTGAACCCGAGATACATAAACTTCTCCACCTGCATCAATCAAAATAAGCAAATTTCTGGTTCACACTAAATAGACATGACATGACATGATATGACGACATGACATGACACGGCAAGTTTAAATTGAATCTAATTTATAATGTACTTGGTAAAGGGGAGGCTGATTGGGGACATTTTCATCCAGCTCTTTTGAATTGAACTATTATTGTCGAATAACTAATAACAAATATTCTATCAAATAACTTATCAAATGAATAAATTCCATTCACCTAGCTAATTAGCAGAAACTTTACCAGGATCATTAAGTTTTTTAGCGAGATTATAAGAAATATCAATAGTAAAAAGTAGTAATATCAAAGATTTTTGTTCAAATTAATTTTTATCAAGGTAGATTTATCTCTAGGAAGTAGTTTTTAGTTCAAGCCATGTGTATTATAGATAGTAATGTCATGTCCAATATCGATAGTCATGTTTATATCGAAACTCATGTCATGTCATGTCATGTCATGTCATGTCATGTCATGTCATGTCTGTTTAGTGTGAACCAAGTCTACTAAAGGAAAGTTTAAATCAGCAAATATAGGCGAATATATGTTATAAATAAGTAGACCAATGTTAATATTGGAAAAATATCCTGATTGAAAAAATAATCTTTCCATTCACGCGAACCAAAATCATATGATGTAAAGGTATAATTTATACTCTTAAAAAGTTTCTAATTTAAAATATTAAATATTCATACCATTGTGAATATTAAATAGAATTTTTATTAAAGCTTGATCAATTCTAGAAAAATTTCGTAATTTTAATTTGAACATGTTTAAGCAATTTATTAACCTAAAACCTTTTAAAAACAAGTATAATATCAGCCAGTATAAAATATTCGCTATAAATATTGCAAATGATGTGAAGGGCAGATAATTGCAAAAGAATACTGCGATCCACGTAAGCCAAATTATTCATTTTCAACTTCGGAGTTAGTTTTAAATATCATATTCAACTATAATTACAGTTTTACAAATTAAACAAATTTTCGTTAATATGGACTAATTTAAATTCTAAAAGCATTTGATACCGTTTAATTTGATTAAATTAAAACTTATTCGAGTTAACTAATATACTAAATATTAAACAGGTATCAATTTTAAAATTTTTTCTAGATCTTGAACATGTTTATAAAAGAAACTATATAGCTTTCTATTTGGAACAATCTGAAATTCAAGTCAAATAAATTATTCGAGAAAAAAGATAAAATTAAAATTTTTAGAAAAAATATCAAAATTTTTTTTTAATAAAGGGTAAAAATTCAATTGAGTTAATTCAATTATTCATGGTCAAAGCAAAAAATATCTCCTCAAATCTAACTCTAGAACAATTAATTTTCTATTTCAGGGTTAGTTTTAAAACGTTTATTACAAGTTATTTCAAATAAACAAATTATTTCGGATTCCTAATATTTCAAGTAATTAAAGATAATTTTTATATTTTTTGATTGAGGCAAAAATATATTTTTAATGAGAGGTAAAAGATCAATTGAGTTTTAGGTTGAATTCGTTGTTTTTGAACTGACCAATTGCTACTTTTGAATATCAGTGCTAATTTTATTTATTAAATTCTACTTTAATTACAGTTTGTTCAAAATAAACAAATTTTATTTTGTAAACTAATTACAACCAGGGTTTATATTTAATTAATTTATATAAAATTATTCAAAAAAGAATTTGAAATCAGCCAGTACTGTATAAAGAATGTATAAACGTGAGTAAACCAATCTTAATTTGGGAAAATATCTTGATTACATATTTAATCTTTCCATTCACCCAAACTAAATCATACTTTGAAAAATATAAAATTCTTTTATTGTTCAAATTGTCTAGAGTGAAACTTATATAACTTTAACAACAAGTTATTATAAGTTTATTTCAATCCCTATTCACATAGTGTTTGTCCAAAATTATTCTGTACTCAGTAGTATAAGAATACAATTGCCATTCAGTCGCTTAGCCTCGAGGATAGTCTTCCCTTTTCTGTGATATTGCATGCACCTGGTCATGCGATGGATATGATTTTTGGATTAATTTTGATTAGTATCCATGTAGATTTGGAACATGGAAGATATTTTATCAAGTTATAATTTAAATAAACATCGTCAAACCAAAAAAATTTATTTTTTTAACGTATCCAACTATTCATTTTCAATTTCATAATTAGCTTTAAAAATAAAAATCAACTTCTATTACAGTTTATAACAATTTTGAAATCAATTTTTTAAACCAATTCTCAATAAAATAAATACATTTATTCTAATTTATTATAAAATATAACTAGTCTAATTTTCATGTAAAATCATTTTTTGATGTAATTTCATCCTTATATCCCTTGAAAACCTTGGATAAAAAAAATGTTTTCTCGAAATTGTTGTTCTTTTAGTCACGACATAGTTTTAATTTTTTTAACATTATATACAGTTTATTATAATTAGTATTTATTTAGAATATATATTAAATATCAACTTGAAAATTTTGGTTTAATTAGAAACTTATTGTACTTTAGCTTTATAATCTATATGAATTTTAAAAGGAATTTTATTTCGTATTCTTATTTTGCAATAGTAAAGCATTTCATTAGCCTTCACACTTTTAGAAGGCAAGTTTATGATCTTGAATTTATTACTCGCGACTTCACTCAAAGGTATGGCTCGCAATATACATGACAGTATAAACTCACTACTAGTCGCCTATTAAACTTGTCCCTTTGCTCTTATGATTCCCTGTCCCTGATTCAGATTTTTTTGTAGCCAAATTCTCTGAGCCGATAGTCGAACTCTCGCTTCACAAGACACCTACTCAACCTTTCAGAGTCGTGCCATTCCTAACCAACTGAGGCTGCTGGGCTGACAGAAGGCAAGTATAATCAGCCAGTATCAAAAATATTCAATATAAAATCGGTATAAATTGCGAAAATTGACTGATTTGTTAGCAAGTGTTATATTTTCATTCGCCTGGTCCAATATCATATGCTGTCAAGGTGATGCATTAGTTTCTGACAGCTACGGAAGGACCAGGTGTGTCTTTTTAAATCTATGAGACTATCTATCCTATAATGCCAATGAGTGAAGTTTGGATATCAATAGTGAACACCAATTCATTAATTCAATTACTTTTAACTGATCTCTAAAAAAATGTAATTTTCCTATCAATGAAATTATATTTAAATTTATAAATATTCATAATTGATTCTATGAAAGTTTCTAGACATTCTGTACCATTCAATCTAAACAATGTTCAAATAAGATGAGACAAATAATAAACTCAAACTTTGTATTTAAGTTTTTGCTATAAATAAGTAAATCAAAGATAAAAGTGAAATAATAATTGAATAACATCTATTATACATTTATTCACTCATTATTTACAAATTTTTTCGTAATTAGAATTCATATACAATTTTTTGACAAAGCGTGAAAGTTGAATTGAATAATAATTCAAATATACATTGTCAAAAATAGTGTTTTTTCATAGAGCAATTTATTAATCATTCAATATATTGGTTAGATTTAAATATTCAATTCAACTTCTATTGCAGTTTAATCAATTTTTTTTCCTAATCCTAATTCTACCATGGTTAAGCATTTTATTAACCTACAACTTTTAAATAGCAATATTGCAATATGCAAGTATATATTAAAAAATATTTCAATAAATAAGAACTCCAGTTAGCACAGAAACAAGCTGAACAGTTAAATGTTATAACCACTTTCTAACCTCCCTATCCGATCCCAAAGCCTGTATTTCAAAACTTGACTGAACATTGAGTACTGAGTTTCGAGTCTTTCTATACAAAAATCATTTGCAAATAGAATTGAATCGATTTCAACAATAATATTCTCCTACCTGGCCTCCCTGACCACCTACCTGGCCTCCCTGACCACATAACTGGCCTCCCTGACCACCTACCTGGCCTCCCTGACCACCTACCTGGCCTCCCTGAGCACATACCTGGCCTCCCTGACCACCTACTTGGCCTCTCTGACCACCTACCTGGCCTCCCTGACCACATAACTGGCGTCCCTGAGCACCTACCTGGCCTTCCTGACCACCTACCCATTGTTAGCAAAGAGCAGATTATTCTGACCCATTGTTAGCAAAGACCAGGTTCGGGTACACTATTTCTCATTGTTAACGTTGACCACTTTTTGGCTCGGTAAATTCCTCCCACTGTTAGCAAGAGCAGATTATTCTGAACCGTTGTTAGCAAAGACCAGATTATACTGACCCGTTGTTAGCAAAGACCAACTCCGGGTACACTATTTCCCATTGTTAACGTTGGCCACTTTTTGGCTCGGTAAATTCCTCCCACTGTTAGCAAAGACCAGATTATTCCGACCCGTTGAAAGCAAAGAACAGATTCGGGTCCATATTTTCCCATTGTTAACGCTGACAACTTTTTTGGTTCGGTAAATTCCTCCCATTGTTAGCAAAGAGCAGATTATTCCGGCCCGTTGTTAGCAAAGACCAGTTTCGGGTCCACTATTTCCCCATTGTTAACGTTGACCACTTTACTTTTTTTCAACTTTCTTGAAACTAGGCCTCGTTGTTAGTAAAGGGGTTTTCGTCCAGCCTAAGCTTCTATCCCGTTGTTAGTAAAGACTTTCTAAGCCTTTCCTCCCTTTTCTCGGGGGGGGGGGGGGTGGGGGGTGACCGACCGTCTAAAGAAAGTGGTGATAATAATTATTCATTCGTTGCCGACTGTAAGCCTTAAAAATTACTATTCTATCAATCAGTAATAAACTTGCCTGGGTGATTTCCAGGCAATTTTCTTTAGCCAAAATAAACCTCCGAGTGTAAAATAATCATAAAATTATTTTACTGTTCAGAACACTGTTCTTCCCTTTGAATAATTTGCAATTATGCTAGAGGTAGACGTTGAGGGGGCTTCCAGGAGTGTATATTTGAACAAGCATGTTTGATGGAACTTATTTTATTATTGATTCGGATAATAAATGAATTATAAAAAGTATGAATAAAATTATAGGCGATTGCACTTTGTCTCCATTTTTTAAAGGATGCTCTTTGTCAGTTTGAAATCTAAGGGTTAATTAAATGGGGTAGACCTCACCCGGTTTATCTTATCAAGACAATTATTTGTATGTATAGATAGTAAATCAGGTATTTATGTAAGCCTTGAATAATAACGGATTGATTTTTTTTATCAAACAGTTGTTGAGTATTAATAATCGATAGGAATATTGTATATAAATGTGTGAATCGATTGAATATATTCATTGAGTTATAAAATAATTATTAAAATCGATTAAAATTATAAAATATTTTGTTTGCAATAAAAATGAAATTATTTGCGCTTTTATTCGCTTTGGCTTTCGTTGGCTATACTTATGGTTAGAAAAAAGTTTAAATAAATTTTTTTTAATGTTTTATAAATAAAATTAACTATTTTTATCACAGGCCAGGCATGCAATGATGTCAATGCAGTATTCAAACAGTGCGGAACTGCCTGTCCTACTACCTGCGCAAACTACAAGCAGAAGAACAGAGTCTGTATCGAAGTGTGCAAAACGGGTTGTTTTTGTAAGAGTCCGTATGTCAGGGATGAGTCTTCAGGCAAATGCGTTCTAACTCAACAGTGTAACCAAGCTGATTATCTCAACTCACCAGGTATAGTAACCAAGAATATTTTATTACCATAATATGATCAAGACACTTTTAAAATTTTTACGCCAATTGTTTTCGACAATAAATGATTGAAATATTGTTAAACTCTTAGCCGAGACATGCAATGATCCGAATGAAGAATACAAAGTGTGCGGAACCGCCTGTCCTGAGACATGCAAGAACTTTACGGTAAAGGACAGGATCTGTAATATGATGTGCGTTAAGGGATGCTTCTGTAAGAGCCCGTACGTCAGGGATGAGTCAACCGGCAAATGTGTGGTCACTGATGACTGTCTGGCCAAACCGATTGACCACTAATTCAATTGAATTTTAGATTTTATTACAATTTTGTAACGAAATAAGAAGTTATAAAATTAGGAACAAGACACAATTTTTTTTAAATTAATTAATCATGTTAAATAATTTATAGAATGTTTTCAAAATGATTATGCAGGGTAATAAAATATTATTTTCAAGACATTTTTTTCAATTCCAATCATAAGAGATATAATGAAAACTACTCATACGTTAACATACTGTATATTACAATTTTACAGTTTGTACAAGTTCATTTTTGAAAATTTTAAGTCTAAATTTTTTACCAAGATGAAGGTGAACACCTAGTTGAAACTAGTTCATTAATAATTCAAAATAAGAGGTAATAAAATTGAGTCCAAAATATGTTTTCAAATCTAAATAATAGCGACTAATACTCAACGACTCGTTTGTGGGTATAGGATCGGTATATGGACTGTCGTAGTATGTATTTACCTGGTTAATTATTCTCATAACAATTTTCTTCTAATAAGTTAGTAATGACTATAAAACTGATAGGAATTATGTTTTAAATCAGAAGTGAATGATCCCACTTATAAGCCGGGTATATTTTGAATTATTGGTATTCAGATTGAAGACATGTATATTACGGGTTAACTTCTCAATGGACAGCATATAGTTCTAGCAGTGCCCGCCAAAAGCCTACAAGACCACTGTTTTGTGACATTCGTCTCGACCGTCCAGTCCTCGGCCACTTTTTCAATGCATTCATTATAATTTTCATTATATCTGACAAGAATTTTATATTTTAATATTAATTTAACTTTTCTGTCATTCAAAACATTTTTTTGTGAATTAATTGAAAATAAAATATAGTTTAAAAATAATATAACTTAATAATGTACTCATTTTGGCTCAGATTAGAAATGAATACAGTTTTAATGTCCTCTTACAGTGCATACAATCCAATGTAAATTTTGTGATACAATTACATTATACATAATTGCATTTATTTATTTACTTTACTTAATATTTCTATTGAAATAATTTCATTTATTGTTTAAGTTATTTAAAAATTTAATAAACTTTGTTCTGTAATATTATATCTGATTTTGTTGGAATAGGTATTGTCGGAATATAAAGAAAATAAGTAAAGAGTAATGTATGCCTTGATCAAATATTTATACTTTGCCTATTCTATTTGTGTACTTCGATCATAATAATTATATGAAAAGCACAGAAAAATAGAAATTATTGAAAATTATATCAAATAAATTGAGGGAAATATTCAATGAAATTTTTAAAGAAATTAAAAAATTCATTCCTGAAAAAAAATTATTATACAACATTGTATGAAAAATTATTTAAACAACGCTTTAAATGGTAAGATTAAAATATTTTTAGAATAAATAAGCAAATTTTAACTGTGTTGCAAGTAAAGATAAATACTATAGTTATGTATACCAATTAATCTAATTATCTACTAATAGCTATATTGTCATGATTATCTTTAAACTAAATAATTTCAATTTTGTTGATTATTAATTTAGTTTAGAAAATGAGACAGAAAATTCGTCGGAAGATAAAATTAAAGAAATCATACAGAAATGGTATCTAAGCATCATTGAAAAAACGAATTAAAGAATATCAATTGTACTTTAATTACAAAACAGACAAATCCATCGAATTAATCAATGATATCAGTCAAAATTTGAAACAAAATCAGAACAGGTCTGTTCAATATGCTCATGATATAGGATATTTGGTTTTAGTTTTGCAATCTAAGTTAAATATCAAAGGTGAATCGTGGAAGAAATATATAATATATTTATTTATTGTTATTCGTATTTGAATTTTTTCAAAGAATTTTATCGATTATCAAGTAGATATAAAAAAAATCTATATCAATTTCAATTCCTTTAAAATATTGGCAAGGCAAAAAATTCAATGTATATAGACATCGAAGAACAGAAAAGGAGGGAATAAAAATTATTCATGCAACATTTGAAACGTGAACTACAGGGGTTACAATATTCAAGCTTGTCTTATTTGGAAGATGTATAATTAGAATTTGATAAATTTAAGTAAATAAAATGAACTTGAAATGTTTTTCTCATAATATATATATTTCGTAAAATTGTGTAAAAAAATTCAATCAATTGTATCGAAAACTATATTTCAATACTTGTTTTGCTCTTTACATCGTTATTGAATAATAGAAGCATTCTTTTGTACCATTTGTTACATAATATAATTCGTAAGTCTATAGTCTGTATTAAAACACAATATTTGTCACAAAATAACAATTAATTTAATACTGATTTGAGTTTTGTATCACAACTGAAATGAATTGAAAACAGAATTTAATAAAGAGTTCACAAAATAAATCAAAATTTTAATTTAAATTCATTGTATGCATAGATTACTTATCCTTTTCCAAGAAGTGCTTCATATCTTCAAATCCGGAAATTCATTGAAATAATAGATAGAAATAACAAAGTATTGCAAGAATTTGTGCGAATAAACTTAGTTCGAAATCCTTAAAAATATTTTGTATAAATGCAATATTTAAAAGTTATTCAACTAATTTATCAAAAATTTTCCAAATACTTTGTTATTTCAAATTACTATTTGCAGCTAATGTCAGGATTTGAGATATAAAGCAGTTCTTAGAATAAGGATTAGTAATCTATGCAAACCATGAAAGCCAATATAAAGATATATTTAAATAGTTTTAAACAAAAGTCTAGAAATTATTTAAATTTAAAGTAAAATTTTGATACATTTTGCGAACTCTTATCCTAAATATTGTTTTCAATTTATTGCAGTTGTAATCTTATTTTTAAATGGTCTGCAATTTTTGTCCTAATTTGACCCCAGGCACATTGTCCGCCCCAGTAATTATTGATAATTCATTAGCTTAATGTATAAACAGTACTGGACAGAAACGCCGATAAACAATCATGTGTAAGACACAAAAGACTTGCTTCTGGTTTCGTGTGGTGTAAACCTTGTTGAAGCTATTTCATGAATAATTCAAAATAAGAAGTAATAAAATTGAGTCCAAATATGTTTTCAAATCTAAATAATAGCGACTAATACTCGTTTGTGGGTAAAGGATCGGGATATGGAGAGTCGGTGTATGTATTTACCTGGTTCATTATTCTCATAACAATTTTCTTCTAATAATTTAGTACTGAATATAAAACTGATAAGAATTATGTTTTAAATCAAGTGAATGATCCCATTTATAAGCAGGGTATATTTTGAATTATTCTCCCCAAATTTCGTATCGGGGGGAGGAGGGTAGCTAACTGTTGCGGTACAAACTTTTCAACGGTTCAAGACTGCATTCGCATGCTAAATTCAAAACTCAGTTCATGGTAGTTGACTTTAACCCCCAGGCACTACCCTAATAAATAGGTAATCAATTGACAATTGATTACAGTTTTCAGAAGTTTTCAAAAGGAGTATATAACAAATAGCCAATTAGCCGGTCAAGTCTATAAGGCGTAATGTAGTCTTTGAATAAACCCGTCCTGCAATAGATATACATGTATATACATAGATTTATTGTGGACTTGTAATGAAAATAACTAAATAGTGTAATGCTATCTTCACTGCAATACATGCACCCATACATTACTATGGGTGTATGTCTTGCAGTGAAGATAGCATTATACTATTTAGTTATTTTCATTACAAGTCCACAATATGTATTATACAAATATCAAGATTATTGAAATTTCAATATTAAGCCTTGTAAATTAATTATGATTTTGTTCTCCCGTAAAAATATATAATGGCAGGATAATATTTATAATCTTGAACACTAATTGAAGCATTAACTAGGTCATTTTTTTAAAGAAAACAAATAAAAATTCCCATTTTTAGCATGATACACTAATTAGCACAAATTTTTGCAAATGCTATCTTGTTACAGTTATAGTAGCTTGCTTATTCGTTGAAAACTCAAGCTGTAGTTGGACGGTGCAATTTTTGTTCAAATTTTAGAATTTTCCCCATACTAATTCAATGGGAGCAAACTATAAGGGCAAATTATTCAGCAACTATTCAGTTCGCGCCATAAAAAGCTCGATTTGATATATCCTCCTTTGTTTCAGTTATTGTAAACGAGTCTTAAAATTAAAATATCATTATTTGGATCATTTATTTGATAACATGTAAAAGTGAGCAAGGTTAATGTTTTTATGTTATTAATTGAATAACTTTTATAACAAATATTTAATTGACTTTCGAAACACCGATCAGTTCTCTGACTATCTGTAGGGCAGCTAATGGTTGATCCGTAGGAACCATATGTCCGGCGTTGCGGACAGTCATAAAACTGATGCCTTCGTATCGCTTCACAAAACCGGCAACTCTTCCACCGACTGTCCATTTCTGGTACTTCTGCGTGAGTTTGTACCCGAGCTCATCCACAAACTGCTGGTTTCCGAGAAAATCACAGACAATATCAATGTCTCCGTTGTATACAATGAATGTCTGAATTCTGTATTTAGAGATCAATTGCTTGAATTGGGTTTTCATACTATAATACTGTTCCGTATAGTTAACAAGGGATCCTTCCGACCACCTTTTCACGTGCTCTGGGATATGAATAGCTATTCGCACAGCCGGATCATTCATATATTTAATGTGAGAACTGACCGGACAGTTGGGTCCGGATGAGTAAAACTGGTTTAATTCTTGCATGTCTTCAAATTTGAGCCCAAAATATGTTTTCAGATCTAAATAATAGCTACTAATACTCAGCGACCCGTTGGGAATTGGGTTGTGTGGGGGACAGTCGGAGTAAATATTATACTGGTTAATTACATTTGCGAAAAGTTCCTTTTCAATTCGTTTACTGACAATACATTTCTCATCTTCGAAATCACACACTTGTCCGGTGCTATCACTACAAGTGCAACAGTTGTCCACTAATTCCTTCCAATCGTATGAATCAATCAATCCGTGCGTATAAGCCATACGAAAAATAGATGTTGACTGCATTTTCATATCTAGGGCTCCATTCCCTATCGCTAGGCCTTTCAGATTAATTGTTGAATTTTTCTCAAATATCTTGATGGCCAGCGTAGGTATGTATACCCCGGCATAACTTTCACCCGTAATGTAGAACTCATTTCGGCTGAATTGCGGAAATTTCTTGAAAAAGCTCTGAAGAG
>JAQIWA010002763.1:0-12322 GCA_034693305.1 Eueremaeus valkanovi | reverse complement strand
TGGTTCCAGGAGCGCTCGGAGTGTGTGATCGTGGCAGAGGTCAGATCACCAGAGAAAGACACGGAGTGCGCTTCAAATTGGTGGACAAGGGTGTGGGATACGATCCACCCCGTACTTCGAAGCCGAATCTCGCTACCAATCTCAAATTGGTAGCCGAGGGTGGGATTCTTATCCCCAACACCGCCGAAGAGAGCTTGTGGATCCGAGTCATCCCGACTCCGATGTTACAATACTTCACAACAGCTTTCGAATCATTTGCTGAGAACGGGATTGGATTCCCCAACTCGGCCATAAAGGCAAACCAGTTAAGAATTGCACATTACAGATAACATTCAGTATCTCCTACGGTTTAGCGCCATTTTGGCTGCTTCCGGTTAATTGGAGCCTGATTGTAACAACATTCCTGATTGTTCACCTATTCTTACGGCTAGAGCGCCTACCTTAACGGTTGCTCCCGATTTATATGGAATAGAGTGGGCCTGTACTAAGCTTTGTCTGACGAGGGATTTGCAATTCATGCATTGATTCGATATTTTATCGTTGACTATCTTTTGTTTAAAGTTAACGTCAGATAAAGTGGTGTACGCGACGCATCTTTTTCGTCAAATAAATAATTTCCGAATTTTTCGAATTTAATTTGATAACAAGAGAAAGGAACCGAAAACAAATTTCGAGGTTAGAAGTGTAATGTCCGTTAAACAATGTGGAGGAAGTGTGTACCCTCAATCTGCGGCAATTACAAAATCTCCGAAATTTTCAAATAGTTTCGAACAGCATCAACCTTGAAAGAACCGAATTAAATAAGGAGAGGTCTTTGGTTCTCAAAGATATTGAACTATACACTGAACTATTAAAAGAAATCGAATTAGTGATAAAACGGAAGACAGGACTTGAAGCAAAACTTAACCAGAAAACTACCTTAATTCAAGAAATACTCGACACATTGAAAGATTTAAAGAGACTTTTAAAGAAGATTTTTTGTACTGCATATCACTCACCTGTTCGGAGCAAAAATATCGCTAAGAAGACCGAGAAAAGAAGTCAACTGATTGAACAAAAGATCAAACTACGAGTTTGGATGGACCACGAAAAGCGGTCGTGTACTGTATTACACACAAAAACTGAGAGCTGTGTTCTTTGTGTCAATGTAAAGAAAGCATCACAACCATGTTTGACCAGAAAATAGAAGATCCACAACCATCGACATCAAAGACACCCGATGCAATGTTTCAGAAAACTAACCCTCGAAACAAAAGATTCGGCAAAATAAGAAGAGGGAAAAGAAAAGTATGTGAACAATTCAATCTCAGAAAAATGCCATTCTTTAAATCTAATGTGCTGCCTGGTTCAGAAGAACCCTTAGCGTTAGACGTAGAAATGGTTGTTGAAAGGCATACCAGAAAACCTTTACCAGCGTGGGTAGCCATATGTCAATCCAAAGGATGGGTACGAAGTTCGAAAACAAACAGTTGTGTATTTCAAGCGAAAATACGTTACGAGGAAGACGCCGTGGATCGCCAGGAAAGGTTCACTGGGATATCTCGAAAAATGATGGCAACTGGAGTGAGCTTCGAGAGAGTTAGACATGAAGTAATGTTCTTCCTAAATAATTACGTTATTGTTGGCGCAAATATAGCTAAAGATCTGCAAAGTCTAAATTTAAATGAATACATTCCGAAGACCATCGATATACAGAAAGATCCGGGTCAACTTGTAGGAAAAGGCGGTCGGCCGATAAGTCTAAAAATCTTGAGTTACGCATTGATTCAGAGACGTATTCAAGGCTTCGATGAAAGTTCGATAAGGGAAGGACACTCTCCGATAATCGACGCAAGACTCACCGTTAGACTTTACAAAATGCGGCAGAACGGTGAAATTAAATCAGAAATTGACAGTGATGGAGACCGTTCATTCGAATACTGCCGAGAATTGGCTTTAGAAAACCCACGATTGAAAGAAATAGTTGAGGATGAGAAGAGAATGCGCAAGAGAAGAAAGACGAAGAAATCGAAGAAAAATTACTTCTTCAGCTGGGCATCAAGTTCAGTAGAGTTCGACAGACTATTGAGTGACCCCGATAACAGACTTTTCAAATAATAAGATTACTTAAATCAGATTTATCAAAAATAACAACTAAATCAATAATTAATTCTATTTAAATACAAAAAAAAACTAAAATGTTATCAAAATCCAAAAATTGTCATCAAAATTAAATCAAAAAAACTACTTACATACTTTATTCTTATAAAATAAATATAAAATTCAATCCATTATTGTTTAGTTTCATTCTTTAAACCATTTATACATAATTAGAGACCATTTGAGTAAGAAACACACTGTATTAATGAAATGAGTACACAACCGAAAATTTTCTTTCGCAAATAAAACGAACAAGATGAAAGTACGCGGTTTTTTTATTTTTCTAAATTAAAGACAATACTCGACTCTATCTATGGTTAAAGTAAAAAAATTTTCATTACGTGACAACTAATTTAAATAACCAAATTTAATATTTTTATTAACGGATTAGACTGTATTTGTTTTCTATATAACACGCAACAGATAGAACTTACATTACCTTATGACGTAATATGTGTTGTCATAGTGCTTGCGCATGTGTAAACAACATTTTTTTTCTGAAAATAGAATATATCTGTAAATTGTGTACGTTTACGAAAAATTTATTTCTCAAATAAAACAGACAAGATGAAGTTACGCGGTTTTTTTTATTCTCCTAAATCGAAGACAATATTTGACTCTAACTAAGCTTAAAGTAAAAAAATTTTCTTTACGTGACAACTAATTTAAATAACTTAATTAACTATTTTAATTAAAGGATTAGACTGTAGTTGTATTTTATACAAGGCATAGCTAACGAAGTCAGTTTCAGCTTCTCATATGTACTGTCTTGTTACTGTCTAACATGCTCAAGATAGTTTGTAAAAAAATGTAAGGAAAAAGCCGCAGGGGTTGCCATTACCCCAGTAACTCAGGATGTCAACCTGATGTGATAATCAAATTGCTGTATAAATCCTATTTTAAATGAATAAATAAAACTACTGAACAATAGTTTCAAAAAATAATGAAAACAGATAAAAAGGGCTTAATAAATCCGTTAATAATGAGGTTAAAAAAAAGGTATTTTAAATGTATTCATTCAGGTCAAAATGAAAAACAAATTTAACAAGTTTTATTAGAAATAGAATTAGTGCCTATAATTATCGAAAATAGGACAAGAGTTCGTTGTCAAAAACAAACAAAACAAAACAATATTAGTATATAAATCTTATAAATTTCCAAAGTATATATCATTTGCAAACTGCGAGAATATGTATAAGACTGTGATGTTTGCGCTGTGTTTTAAACTAAGTTTAGGTGTAGTTACGGATTATGTTACTCTCAAAGATCATGTTCAGTTCAAGAGTATGAGCTTCCCTAAGAATAAAAGTCTCGAAGTGGTCTTTGTGGAAGATACAGATCATGTGATGATCCGAAATAAACTCTGTGGAATGACGATTATTAACGTAAACCTGGTTCAGACGCACCACACTCTGAACGTCAGTGAAACAGAAAGATTCAAATGTGACCAATTTCAACGTTCGACCAAAAACTCAACGACTGTTAAGCTGAGGCCCTGGAGGATCATAAATAAGGAATTCGTTATGTTAACTGAAGACATCTTAGACAAAAACGGAACCATACTTTTCAAAGCAGACACGATGTACGAAACTAAAGCTGTTAGTACGAAGGACGAGACTGTTACCATCGTGAATGAGATCTGTTACCATCTTGAAGTGAACGACACTCAGATATTACATAGAGATCTAATGTTCACAACCAGTAGTATCTTACTTCGATGTCCTATTGACAATGAAACAGAGAAGGCCTTGTCAAATAATTTTACCGCCAACATGAGACTCGCTGACATACCTGTTATTAATTTTCCATTATTATCAAGGAAAATCTTATCAGCTAACCTTACCAGATTGAGACAGGCAACCAGATTAACGTCGATTAGTGGTCCGAATTCTACCATCGTTTTAAATAACACTACCAAAATTAAAACATCAACATTGGGTTCAAATAAAAACAAGATTATTGTTACTTCTGCCAGCGAGTTGCCAAGAGGTAACAACGCTTCTGTTTGTCCTTCGAACACTTCATTACCTATTGTTAAAAATGTTGGAGAATGCAAGAATCACACTATACGACAGACAAAAACGAAGACCGTCAATGTCACCATTACAGAAGAAAAGATTAAATTAGTACCGACTACAATCAATCACACAGAAACAGAGTTGTCGATCGTAACCAATACGATCACTAATTTCAGCACAATTTTTCATCTGGAAAGGACTACAGAGACAAAATATATGACGCAATTCTCCATTTCGAAAGTGACGGAAACAGAGACGAATAACATCACTATTCACATTGAACCGACAATAGTCCCGTTATCCACAACAGAAGTTACCATTAAACCTACTCCATCATTGGAAATTTTAACCCCAGAAAATAGAGAAAACGAACATATTGTCGATTATTTGAACTGTACTAAGATTCCTAAGCCTCATATTGGAGAATGTAAATTCTTAGAAATGTGGAGTAAAGGCATTGTTCAGTCGAATTATGCGATGTTTAAAACCGATTACCAAGAATTCAAAGCACATGATTCGTATTTAATAATTTCTGAGGATGAAAATAACTATCAGCTGATTTTACATCCGAATTCGGAGAATACATTACATTCAATCAACAAAGTACCAAAAGATCTGACGTGGACAGTAAGACTTCCTGAGGACAACAACACATATGTTAATCTAAATGAAGTCGAATTGAAGATCGAGCGAGACCTCGATTACTTGAATTTTCTCAAAGGGATGAAAATGATCAATGGTGCCGATTCAGCCATAAATGGAGGAATCGATATTTTAGATTCAAAAACTAAAAACATCGTTAAAAGATGGACAAAGTTTACTAAAGAACTTATTCCTCAATACGATTTAACCACACAACCCACAAGTGAACACGGAGCTTTATACTCACTGTTTAAGAATCGACTCTCTAAACCAACCACAACAGTTACAAAAACTTTCTCACCAACGCCGATAACCAAAAGTATAACACAAACGAATACGGTCGATCACACATATATCATTCAACCAGTGACTTATACTGTACCGACTACCGATACTGTAGAAGAAAGACAAGTTCAAAGAAATTCAACCGCTACCGCTGAAAGGATACAGAACATGTTCAACGCCAGTAACCGTTTCGATAATGTGACATATCTCACACGACTCGCAATGCATGGTATACAGATGAACAAAGTGGGCGATTTATATGCGTTTAGTGATGAATTCCTTCACATAATGAGATTACAATTCCCGTTTAAAGATTTCAGGTTATTAACACAAACTGATGGAAACAATTCTTGTCATGAATTCCAAAATATCCTATCGAAAACATCAAACAGCACAGATGTCCGGAAGATGTCCGAACTATTAAACAGGACATGCAACGAGTTTGAAGAAAGTATGAGTAATTTCAAAATAAATATTGAAATGACAACAGAGAGAGCCTTAGAAGATTTCAAGACACGACAACTGACAAGAACTAAACGATTTGACCCTGTTACCTTAGCTATTGGTGGAGCAGTCTTAGTCGCAGGATTTGCATTATGGACAACGACCGAAGTCATATCGGCGAAACACGATAGACGTCAACTTCATATGAGAGCAGCACAGTTAGAAGAAGACGTTAGAGGGCTTGCTACAGATATAAAGCTGTTAGACGACAAGTTCCTCGGCTTTAGTATTGAAGTTGCAACAGCTATGGAACAATACGATTATAAAATCGAAACATTAAAAAACTTCTCAATCGAACAATCTGTACTAATGAGGGAATCTCTGATAAATCTAACCAGCTATCTAGACTACAGAACTAATTTAGTTGCATTGATGTCCACATTCAACGACTATAGATTGGCACAGAATAATTTATTGCAAAATAATTTAATCCTTCTATTGGATGGAATCAACACCTATGAAACAATTTTCTCGACACTTCAGACTGGAAGGCTCAGTCATGGATTAATCAGCTGGACAAAATTGAAGCGTGTACTGGACCGGATCTCTAAAACATATTCCGGAAATTTTGCCTTTGCTATCACAGAGCAAGAGAAACATCTGTATTACTCTCTTCCTTTAATCTCATTTGCGATCGATGCTGAGACTTTCGACATTTATATCAGTATGAGAATACCTTTGGTCAGACATGGCAACCCTCGAATCTACGCCATGTACAAACCGCTTTTCAATCCATTTCCATGTCTGGATACGAATTGTTTCGATTTTACCGGAACTGAAAAGATTCTATCATTTAGTTCGAATAATAAGATTTGGCTCACAAATAAAAACACTGGAGAGCTGTTAGCCGAAATAGACAGCGACGCGATTAACTGTGATTACCACAACCATAAACAAGTTTGCTTCACATTCAAAACTAACCAGATAACGGAACCGTCTGTGTGCAATGAAGCAATTTATACCTGGAACGAGACAAAGATTGCCAAACATTGTAATCCTGTACCCCGAGAGAAGAGGGAATACCAGCCAATACCAATAGGAGCTGACCGATATGTATTGCATAAACACGTAGTCCCGCAGTATGACCTCTACTGCGAAAGCAAAAGACCTGACCGTATTTCTATCATTGAATGGGCAAAAGTGGTTCAACTCGAAAAAGACTGTAACGTTGGTCTTCCGTCAATCGGACGACTGTTGTATGGACCATTTGCTAATCCGCTCCGCTCGGAAGTAAATTTATCTGAAGTAACATTCCATTCGAGTCTGTTAGAGCTTCTGCAACTGTCTTCAAACAGAACGCCCCTCGAATTTAAAGACTTAGAGATACCCGAAGTTGAGGCGCCACAACCGAAAGCATTTGATCCAAAGGAAAACTCTCTTACTGTGGACTGGGATCCGAGCACTCTGACGCGACTGACAAACCACCTATATAACATGCAGACCAACACTTCCTTCGCTCTCAAAAATGTAGAAAGAATTTTGGCCAGGAAGAGCGGTAGCATGTCTTTTAAAGGATTTGTCTCGACAATTACTGGAATAACTCAACTGTTAATGACTATGATTATCTGCTTCGGAGTTCTATCATACAGCAGAATTTTCGGACATGCCGTCTGCTTGCAAGTTATAACACCCAGAAGAGTGGAGGCGTCATTATTTGGCTTCAGCTATGAGCTGATCCCAATAGACATACAGACCATAATAGACATCACAATTGTTTCTCTGCTTGTGATTATGTTGGGAATTACTATCTGCATAACATTCTGTAGAAGACATACCATGTCAACACACTACGGGAAGTCCTCTATTGTTAATGGTAATGGAACTGGATGGACTATCACATTGAATATTGTCTTTAAAACCATTGGCAGCTGTAGAGTTCTTAATGAATACATCTACCTGAGGATTCCATTGAAAGTAATGACTAAGATCCGAATCACCGACCTGAGAGTTGTTAACAATAGAATGGGTTGGTTCACCTCCAAGGCTGATGGGAAGATATTTCTAAGATTGAACGATGACATACACCTGTTTGCACTAGACTTCAAAGGTAACCGAGAGGCGAATGACTGGCAACACATCAGAGTACCAGTTAATAAGATTCTCTGGAACTATGAACCTAAGCCAACGGCCTTTGACAAAGAAAACAACTACGGGAGCGTTTCGATTTCACTGGCACGTGATAAATCTACATTTCATTAAAGGTCAACAACACAAAACTGGTGGTGGGAATTAAGATTATTGAACTTCTTAAGTAAAAGTAAAATTTAAAGGCTTATAACCTCATAAGAATTCGTGTATAATGTGAATTCGAATAAAATTAAAATTTATTAACCCTAATCGCGAGTTGAGTGAACTGATTAAATACCAGACAGTCATTGACGTTCGCATTCCTGTCTGCTATAAACCAGTCTAAGAAGCTTCTTCAACAAATTTTTCTGATTTTGGAATCATTCTGCGTTTTGAGCTCTGAGAGTGAAGTCGCACTAAAAACTTATAAAATACATTGAGTGTTTGATTTAAGTCCTTCTCTTCGAATAACTAACAAGTATGACCGAATTGAGACGAAGTCTTTCTACAGAAGACATCGCTGGTATGGAACAATCCACCGATGTATACCGAAACCCTCAAAGGGACGTTATGGGTGATGAAAGCGTACTCGATCGTAGATCTGATGCTCCTTCTGGACCGTATGAAGACGACACTTACATCGTTGTGGATGACAGACCCGTTCCACCATCTCGACCATTATTCAGTGGAACAACTTCCAGGACATTGGCACAAACTTCTAGACCAAAGAAGATCACTATATACATCGACGCTTTTGACGGAAACAACGAGCAAGAATTAATCTGTGATTGGTTCAAGAAGTATGATCGGATGGCGGACGCTAACGACTGGACCGAAGACTATAAACTTAAAATGGTTCTGTATAGTCTAAAAGGGGAAGCCCAACGCTACTGCGAACAGGTGTTGAACGAAAATGAAGGGATCAGTTTTGACAAACTGAAAGAACTGATCTGTGAACGATTTACCAACAACTACAACGACTTGGTAAACCTAGCTCAGATGAACAACAGGAAGTTTCTAAAGGACGAGAAGTTCTTAACTTACTGGAACGACAAGCTGGAGCTCATGAGAAGAGCTGACCCATCCATGAGTGAGCTATCACAAATGAATAGTATGCTCATGGGTCTTGACCCAGAACTACGAGCTGAAGTTCAGAAGCTAAGCAGCTCCCAGAAAGTGAAATCGATGGACGAGTTGTTCAAACTCATTAACACTGTTCATCAGATAAACGTGGCCAACGCGGCACCTAAAGAATTGAAAAGCATTCTTAAGTTACCCGATCGAAGTCCTAATCAAGGACGTCGAGACCTCTCGAATAGAAGTCCGTCTCCTCACTATCAGGATGGACGTACTCAATACCCGAGACAAGATGGCAACCGCAACAACTACAACAATGGAAACGGTCGTGGAAACTTCAATGGACGTTACTATGGTAATCCTAATGGGAACTCGAACTACAACAACAACTACGGCAGGAATGGTTTTGTGAACAGAGGAAACTTCGGACGTGGAGGATATGGAGGAAACGGTAACAATGGACAAGGGATTCAAAGACCTATGGACGGACGCAACGGGAACGGACCAAACAATGGCAACAACAACTGGAGTAGAAATGGACAGAATGGAAATGGCGGCAACAACCTGCGCTTCACCAGAACACCAGATGGACAGCCCATCTGCTATGTCTGCCACAAACCGGGACACATTGCCAACAGATGCCCACAGAATCAGAAACAGGGAAACTAAAGACGGCGGTCACACCTGATGGCATCAAAACCGCCGATTTCTTCTTATCGCCGCCATCAAACAAGAAGCTTTACTTCAACGTTATTATTAATAATCAACCACTAAAACTACTTTTTGATTCGGGATCGGGAATTTCAGTTATTAATCTTCAATTGGTTACGGATCTGGATTTAACCGTCATCAATGATGGCATATTTATTAAACCTGTAGTCGGAGATAAAGTCTATCTACCGCAACGGGTCGACACTACAATCGAATTTAATGGACTGATAATCGAACAGACGCTTTACATAATCGAGA
Organism: Eueremaeus valkanovi; assembly: GCA_034693305.1. Classification (NCBI taxonomy): domain Eukaryota; kingdom Metazoa; phylum Arthropoda; class Arachnida; order Sarcoptiformes; family Eremaeidae; genus Eueremaeus; species Eueremaeus valkanovi. The sequence continues at coordinate 2,621 of JAQIWA010002763.1, read as the reverse complement.
ATTTGAGTGAAATCGCCATATTAGGAATGGATTTCTATACAAAATCGGGACTTGAACTAAGATCCCACATCAATCAAATCGACACAGAACAGGATGGAAAAACTGTCGATATGGATAATTGTGACACAAAATTTCTGGATTTGAAAATTATACCCAACCCAAAGGAAGACTTCGTATACGTAGCAGATAAGGACGTGAGGCAGACGTTTGGAATTCAAGTGAATGAAGTCAGGAGATTCGTAAAAGAAGATCGAGTATTCAAAAACATGGCAGGACTTGTCATTTTAGAAGACAATAATGAGGAGAGAGCTGTTAACATGCACCAGACTTCTGTTGGTAAGAGCTTTGAAAATTTTGAATTCCACATTGGAGCGAAGAATGTGGAGGAAAGAGAAAGGATATTAGATCTGCTGAACGAATTCAAACATCTTTTTGCATTCAACTCTTGGGATCTGAAAAGAGCGAAAGGAATAGAACACCACATCGACACTGGAGACAACAAACCGATAATGCAAAGAAGTTATCGATACGGCTATAAAGAGAGAGAAGAAATAAGCAAACAAGTCAGAGATATGTTAGAGGCCGGCATCATAAAGGAGTCAAGTTCTTCGTGGACTAACCCAATAGTGTTAGTTAAACAGAAGGACAAGTATAGATTTTGCCTCGATTACAGAAAGTTAAATGCGGTTACAAAGCCAGACCGCTTTCCATTGCCCTTAATCGAAGACTTGCTTGACAACTTGGAGGGGTGTCCCATACTCTCATCGTTCGATCTAAAGCAAGGCTACTTTCAAATACGAATGGCACCGGAGGACATTGAAAAGACAGCATTCATCGCCAACAATAATGTTTATTGCTTTGAAGTCATGCCATTTGGACTCGTGAACGCCCCAACAACTTTTCAACGTTACGTCCAAAAGGTCTTCAAAGGCATCTTACATAAGTTCGTTTCCGTTTACATAGACGATGTTATAGTTTACTCAAAGACAGTCGATGAGCACTTAATCCATCTGAGAGAGATCTTTAAAAGATTAGATGAACACGATTTGATGTTACACCCGGAGAAGTGCAAAATGTTATGCGAGGAACTTAAGTTCCTCGGATTCATTGTTGGAAGAGACGGAATGAGACCGGATCCTGAGCGGACAAGAGCTATAAACGAATTTCCGATTCCTGTGAAAATCAGAGACATACGCTCATTCATCGGAATGGCGAACTATTACCGGAAGTACATCGAAAAGTTTGCATTAATAGCAAAGCCACTCACTCTTCTATTAAGAAAGGACAAGAAATGGAATTTCGGAGATGACCAACTGAATGCTTTTATTAAAATAAAAGCTATACTGGCAAACCCGCCGATCTTAGCTCACTTTCGTCAGAATTGCCCCGATTCATTAATTCTGTATACAGACGCAAGTGGATATGGAATTGGTGCCATACTAACGCAAATACAAGACGGTAACGAAAGGACTTTACAATACGCAAGCTGCACACTGAACAAACATCAAGAGAACTATTCAGTGACAGAGAAGGAATGTCTTGGAGTAGTTTGGGCAGTAGCCAAATTCCGGCACTATCTTCTTAACGAAGAGTTCACTATTAAAGTCGACCACTGCCCACTATGTTGGCTGATGAAAGTCACCGATGCATCGGGAAAACTCGTTCGATGGGCGCTACGCCTGCAAGAGTATAAATTCAAAATCGTGTACAAAAACGGAAAGGCACATACAAATGTGGATCCGCTTTCTCGTTATCCATTGAAAGATTAGGCAGAAGACTGTGATGAAATCCCGATGTTTTCTACTGAAGCATTAAACTTAGCCACAGAACAAAATAAAGACGTCTGGTGTAAATTCATAAAGAACAAGATTGAGACGAAGCGTCTAAAAGCAAACGAAAACTACGAAATCATAGACAACGTCTTATACAGAAAACTATTCGACTCAAAAGGAATTGAAAGAACACTCATCTGTTTACCTTTGGCTTTGAGAAAAGATGTTTTATTCTCGCTGCATAACGACCAGACTGCAGGCCATCTCGGCTTCGTAAAAACATTGTATAAAGTCAAAGAGCGATTTTATTTCCCGAGAGTCGAGAAATACGTGCGTAAATACGTACGCAGCTGTCAAGATTGTCAGTCAAGAAAAAGAGATTATGGTCTGCCTAAAGGCGACCTGCAGAACATAATAGCTGAAGAACCATTCAGCATCGTCGGAATGGACATATTGGGTCCACTGACCAAAACGAGAGACGGTAACCGTTATGTGATCATACTAGTCGATCACTTCACCAAATATGTGGAAGCAGAGTCTCTCAAAGAGATAACATCAGAAGAAGTATCCGACTTTTTCATACACTCTGGCGTCCTGCGTCATGGAGCCATAGGAAAGTGTATAACAGACAGAGCACAAAATTTCTGTTCAAAATTTACCGAAGAAATATTCAACACATTTCATGTGAAACATGTACGAACATCCGGCTATCATCCTCAGACGAATGGATTGGCCGAAAAACAATGTAAAACATTAACCGATATGCTAGCACTGTATTGTCGTGGAGACCAAAGAGATTGGGACGTGTTTCTCCCATATCTGGTTTTCGCGTACAACACCGCAAGACAC
>JAQIWA010002762.1:0-12323 GCA_034693305.1 Eueremaeus valkanovi | reverse complement strand
ATGAATTGCTTATCATTAGTGCCATTGAAGCCAATAGTGTGCGGATCAGCACAACCTCTGATCACTTCCAGTATTTGCGTCCAAAACATTGCATTTTTATTATCATTCAGATGTATATTCCGGGTCAGAACTGTAGCCAGGACAAACATTAATATTAAAATATATGAATTATATACTGGGATACCACCGAAAAACATAGAGATGTCATATAATAAGAGTCGGGTTTCATAACTAAATCGTAAACTAATTAAAACTTTTGCCGCAATAATAATATTGTTATAAAACAGAAAATATTCGATAATATTATGCTTTTTATTATTAATTATTTTAGTATTTATATTAATACGCTTTATATAGAAATCTATGAGAAAATGATTTGCACTTAAATTCTTTTTGCTATTCATTGCAAAAAAATACTTTACTTTTCGTTTAAATGTATTTAATACTGAAAATAATGAAATTTGAATGAAGTCAAGCGTTAAAAATAGTACACAGAATATTATATCAGTGATGGCCATAAAATAGTTAGCCAGACAATATTGTTGAGCACCAATGTGATTTGTACAATCAAATCAAGTGAACTTTACGAAATAATCTTGATAGTTATCAAGTTCAATTACAAGTTCATTAGCCCGGAATAAATTCAAGAATAATCTCAAATTATTATTATTATCAAACTAGCAGATCTCATACAGTCTCTTACAAAACAAGGTCACCTTTGGTAAAATAAATTGCAAAAAATATTTTACTTCTTATTTGAATTTATTTAATACTGAAAACAATGGAAATAATAAAATGAAGTCAATATACAGAGTAAGTCATAGGTTTAGCAGTGATGGCCATAGGATTATGATATGTAATTCATAATGAAAATAGCGTTGAATCTATACAATCAAGGTTAATTAATTATATCAAATACATGTCTGATTCAATTAATATTTAATTGTGAGATAAATGACGAGGATAACTATTAAATGATCAATATATTCTGAATAATTTAGTTCATGATGTCCCATACCTTGGTCATCCTTAGTAAAATCGATTTATTGATTTTTCATTTGTATTCAAATTCATATGAAATCTGAAGTCAAAAATCTAATTATAAAAATATTTCAAAAATATATCGATTTTTTGAATTAAGACATAAAAAAAGTCATTAAAAATACAATATTTGCATAGATTATGACTTTAACTGTGGTCTGACAGCATTAACCTGTCATTATTTTTTTCTTATTTGACCTTGACACTCAATTGGCTTTTTATTGGTGTGAAATCAATTATTGATAAAATAATTGATAATTATTTTCGAATAAAATGTAATTTTCTTTGCTTTGAAAAACAATAAAATATTTAATAAATTTTTTTCAGAAAATATTTGACAACTTTTGCGCAAAAAAAATAGAAAAATAATTGTTTTATTTGAATATTTTATTTGTTATTTCAAAATAAATTTTATTTCAAATATTTAAAGTGTTTATTGCTTTCGAAAACGTTTTTTAATGCCCTTGGTATTCATTGGACTTGTCCGCCCCATTTGGCCCTGGGCAGATTGAATGGTGTTTTCGGCGCTGACTTCAGATAGTTTGCGATTTTTGGCAACGATTCCACTCTTTTGGAGTACTTCTTCAGATTGTCCTCTTTGGCCAACACTTCCGGTGCCAACGCATTGATCTTAGAGAGGAGCTCATAGGCCATGAAGTCGACGTAAGTGACACTCTCTCCTATTCAGCACAGGTATTATAATTTTATTCAATGTATGACACAGTTAGTATAATAAATGCAAGTAATGCCAGAACTTGATTAATACAGTTATTAACATTCTAACAGTTGCAGCGTTGAATTGCGCGCTCAAACTAGCCATTCTAATCAAGGCACATTTTTAGCGCAAAATTCAAAGCTGCAACTGTTGGAATGTTAGCAACTGTATATGTGAGAAATGGCCTGCCATACCTGCTAAGAAGGGTCTTTCGCCGAGAAATTTGCTCAACAGTTGCAGACCTTGCGGCAAATTCTGGAGTAAATCGACTTTAAGTGTCTCGAAGTTGGGATCGTAACAAATGTGGCTGAAATACCTATTCACGTCAACCAACTGCTGTTCCACCAGTTCTACGCGCCGTTTCTCCACTACTGACTGTCCCTTCAGTTTGTTTTCGCGGGCGATGTGTCGAATGATAACAAGACTTTGGGTCAGCTTTACGTCTCCGTCCAAATAATAGGGCAGCTATTGGTTGATCAATGATTTCAATACAGATATTGTAAAAGTGTTGATTAAAAGCTAGACAACAGTACTGTAACATAACATTCACTAATACAATGACGAATATACTCATTATACAAAACATAACTATATATTAGCTGTTGATCACTATATTCTGCTAACACTTTAGTCATTCAAGCTTTCCATTTGTCACTACACCTACTTTTAATATTAGTATAACTTTATGATTGAACTCATTTCGTAAGATTAAAGATGAACAGTAAAAATAATCTTCTATTCATTCATTAGTAATGTTTAGAAATGTAAATAAAATTTCAAATAATATATTTACGTTCGGAAAGTCGAGTCCAAGAGATTGTTTGTCATTAAGCCATTCCGTTCGGTCAAACTCGGGCGCCGGTCCGATACCATAGCGCTTGTCAACGAATTCTGTTCCGGCATAAGTCAATAGCAGACGTATCGGTTGAGCCAACTGTGCAATAAAACGTTGGGAAAGAAAGAATTCAAATAAGATAAGGGTTTGTTCTTGATATTTACTTAGTATGCGGCACATCCCTACTCCCCGGGCAATAATCAATTGTATTATACATTGATTCACACATTATCTCAAACTTAACCTTCAAATCAATACTCTATTCATTGATTAAATACTAAATTGAGCCTAAGTTTGGCCCTCAGTCCAGGATAGAGGTTCAATTGACCTCAGGGTATATTTTAAAAATTGAATAATACAACGCTCTAACAGTACATATGCTTTTGTAAATATGTTTAAATAAGTATTCAATTAAATAATGTTTTTATAAATAAATAGAAATTGAGAATTGGGTTAAAAACTGTTTATACAGTATGTTGTCATAAGTAACCGATAGCTGTATTACATGTCGAGACATGTATAGTTGGGTGCAGTGAAATTGACAGTAGGTTAACATGAATTGTGTAGAGCTGAGGCATACAAACCAGGATAGCGGATCCTGTAAACAAAGCATTTATAATAGCCTATTGGGCCTGCTCATTCAGTTATTCAAATAAGATAGGTCATATTATAGGGTGAAAGGTTGGCGAAGGCATTATAAGCTATTTTAGTAATTATACAGAAAATAAATATGAGTTGGGTCAAGAAGAAAATCAAATATACAGTTTGTATTGACTATTACTGACGAACATTTTGAAAGTGCATAGTTCATATAAGTTTGCATGACATAAAGGACACTCGTCATTTCTAATTAATAAAATATTCTGACTGTCTTAGGTGTAGAGTTGTGTTAAAACAGGATTCATAAGAATTGGTGAGAAATTAAATATAAAAACATTGAATATATGGACACTTACGCCGTGAATATTCCAATAACCAAGAGTTGGTGCCATTGTTTGAGATTATCAACCGATTCAATAGGATTTACGTACGATATAGGGGTTTGTGATGTACTGAATAACTGACAGAGACGACTGGTTCGGAGTGAATGCGCGAAACCAATGCTTGAGCACTGCATATAAAAGCCAGTACAGTAAACTCTCCATAAATTCACATTTTCGGACCGGAAAATTTGCCATGTGAAATTAGAGAATGTGAAATTAAAGAAAAACAAAATGGCGGATTTGTATCAATTTTCACCCAACAAGCACATTTGAATATGAAATAATGTCAAAAAGGTAGTTTCAACTGGATTTACCTGGTGAATGTTAAGAATTAAATCAAATATTATAACTTGATACATAATTTGCTACTAGTTAATCTGAAAATAACGGGATTAAGAGAGAATTGTTTCACATTTTAGCACATGTTTCATATCAAAAGTTCAAATGTGAAATTATAGAATGTGCTCACTATTATAACTGTATGTATTGGGGATCTAAAGTCGTGTGAAAGTGAAATTATGGAGATGTGAAATTAGCCCTATACTTTAACATTGGTCCCAATTTTGGGGATCACAACCAGAGTGAAATAATGGAATTGTGAAATTATAGAATGTGATTTTATGGAGAGTTTACTGTAACGATCAAAATGATCTTTTTTCATATAAAATCTTGTCAGCACAGGTATGACAGCTCAAAATTTTCTAATGACACAGCACCTGTATTATTTACCATGTCTATTCCGTGTCTCTATTGTTGTGCTCATCTTTTATTAAAATACAGTATAAACTAAAATATATGCCCTTGGACTATTTAAGTGCAATAATTAAATTCAATTTTTAACTATTAATCAGAATTCCAGTAATTAATTAATTCAAAAGAATCTGAATAATGATTATCTGATTTGTTAGTGAAATATTGGGTCAACTAAAGGTATCATTCCTATGATCCATGGCTACTTTTCACCCGGATAAGCATAATTATCACTGAATAATATGCAAAACACTATGAAATATAACAATGACATAATTTGATTGCAATTAAATTTGATTCAATCAAAAAAAAAACAAAATAATTATTGAATAAAAATATAAAATCCTTCAGTAAATCCTCAGAAGATAAGCGAAGGAATAATTTGGAGTCGGGTGATTTTGACCAAACATATATTCATTGTAGTTCATTAATTTTAATTAGTTAGTCGATAGAGATGTTTCGGTAAAGTGTTTTAAAATAAAACATTTGATATTTAATGATAAAAATATTTGTCTTAACTCTTAAACATGTTATCAATTTTAAGTGCATTGAACTAAACGTTGCGAACATTTGTATTAATAGTGTAATTAAGTGAAAGTTATTATATATTTATTTAATGCTAATAAATTTTTATTTGCAAAAGATTAAAGAATCTAGGTTTCTGTGAAAATGAGCTATCAACAATTTTGTCTGATTATTCTTATTGCAATTGAATTCACGATAACTGGTAATTGTCTGCAATTTTTTTAATTGTAAAAATCATTTAATAATTAACAAAATTTTTTACTTATTTTAATCCCAATTATGACAATCAAAAAGTTTATTCATTGCGAGAATGCGTTCGCAAACACATTGAAAATGCGGACACAGTTTGTGTCTGTAATAGCAGTTATTGCGATGACTTTCCTGCTATTGTGAGACCAAATCCGGGAATTGTTTTGGTCTGCGAATCCAATAAATTGGGCGATCGTTTCAAACTGAGCTCAAACTTCGATTTCAGATCTAATGATGAAAATTTGGAAACATTTATGAAAACAACTGAAGAAAATGAAATAACAATTACTGTAAATAAAAATATTAGATATCAGAAGATATACGGCTTTGGGGGCGCTTTCACTGACTCTACTGGATATATGCTCAGTTCGGTTGACCAGTCATTGGCCAGGGCTATCATTGACAGCTATTTCTCGTCCAATGGAATCGAGTATTCGTTCGGAAGAATCCCAATCTCTGGAACCGATTATTCTCTGCGTCCATACACTTACGATGACGTCTATAATGACACAAAACTCACTCATTTTTCACTACAAGAAGAAGACGACGAATGGAAAGTAGTTATCAATCAATTGTTTCTATAATTAATTCATTAAATATTCAATATTTTCTCATTGAAACGACGATTAGATTCCATACATAAAATTGGCTGCGAAAGTGTGTCCGCACAAACTCAAGCTCATTGGCAGCAATTGGAGTCCACCCGTTTGGATGAAGACTATCGAAGAGATCATTGGTTTCGGTCAACTCAAAGGAGAAGTTGGCGGAGAATATTACCAACTTTTGGCCAATTATACGCTCAAGTTTGTGACCAGTTTGTTACCAGGATATATTGATATATTGGGTCTACAAAATCATTTATAAGTATTTATTTTGAATAAGATTTATTGAGGCATATAAAGCGAATGGCATTAGACTGTGGGGTCTGACCACCCAGAATGAGCCAGTTGAATCACATGGACTCAACTGTTTGAAAATGACCCCGGACTCACAGCGAATCTATGTTGAAAATAATTTGGGGCCAACGCTAGCAAAGGCCGGATATAACGCGAACAGGCTCAAATTAATGATTTTGGACGACAACATGCCTTTCGTTAAGAACTGGACGGATATTATTCTATCCGATAGTTCTATCTCTGAATATGTGTCCGGTATTGCCGTTCACTGGTATTACAATGAAATGATGGGCAATGAAGTCGAATCAACACTGGATTATATGCACAAAACATATCCACAATATTTTGTGCTCAACACAGAGGGATGTATTCTGGATGGACCGGGCAATGGGCGCTGGGATTATGCGGAACGATATGCGTTCGACATTATTAAAGTAAATATTAGTATTGAATAAAGTTTGGAAAATAACTGTTATTATGACAGCAATTGAATCACTGGGCCGTCGGATGGATCGAATGGAATATGGTTCTGGACCTGACGGGTGGCCCGACATGGTATGAAAGAACTGGATGTGGTGGTCCTGTATATATTGATCCACTGGTTGGTGAGGCCTACAAACAGCCGACGTTTTATGCTTTGGGTCATTTCAGTAAATTCGTTTCACCCGATTCGGTGAGAATCGCATCTAAATTGGAGACAAACGTTGAGAACGTCTCTGTTCTGACAGTCAAGAGACCCGACAATGGATTAGTCGTTATTGTATTGAATAGAAATGACAAACAAATTAAAGTGAATATTAAATATGAGAACAATTGGCTGACAAATAAAATATCTGCGCATTCAATACAGACATACATTTGGTGGTAATGTATAGAAAAATGTATTGAAATTGTGCTCAAAATTCTATGCCATTTATTTGTGTCTATCCATCGCTTTTATAATTTGTGAATCAATTTGTAATTTACTTATATTTTCATATATTTTGCAAATGTATTATATCTAAGATTTTTAGAACCAATAAAAATCTTCCGAATGTGGCAGGACTAGTGTTTTTTGGTACGACCTAGGCTATGCTTTTTCGACACCACACACCCCTCTGTATAAATATAAAATATTTTTCAAAACACTCCGATAGAACTTTTTTATTCAATTTTCAAAATTTTAAAATTTTCCACAAAAACGGGCGTTTGTCCCTGCTCTATTTATTTACAAATGAGTAGTAATTTTAAAATCATTATTGAATAGGATATCAATTTGAACCCAAAAGTGTTGAATATTCATATTTAACGACTAATATATCTCAAGACTGCATACAATTCATATCAAATATTCAAGAGTTGCAGACAAGACATGAAAAGACGTCAAATATATCATTGATTTCATTCGAAAGATATGTTGAGAATAAGATGATCCCGAATATATGCAGATTGAGAGCCAATACAAGAGACCATTGAACGCATACATAGATCTCAAACAAATTGAAACAATTTTATCCAAACTTTATTGCTTGTGTGGCCATCATGTCCCTTATGACCCTTATCGTTTCTTCATTATCAACTAAACACTGAAAAAGCAATTTTATTGAATAGTTTTAGTATTTATTAATATTTGATTTTTGAGATAAGAGATTCATAATTTTAGATTGGTACTTACTAATTAACTTATATAGATGTTCTCAAAGTTAATTGATGCATTCAATCAAATGTACTGGCTTTATATTTAAGATTATTTACTAATAATAATTAATAAAATAGTTCTTTTCAGTAATAAAGGATATATTTTATGCTTATTGTCTGTATTTTTCCTGTAATTCATAATTATTACAATTATTTCTCTCATAAATCTATTTTGCATTTGTTTTCAGTTAACACTCAATACATATGGTTTAAAAATTAACAGATTTTTCATGTATTGAAATATTGAAAAAAATATTAATTACAATATTAAGCAAAAGATAACCTGAGATATGATATGATTGCGGGTCTGCTCGAATCGATTATTAAATAATGAGATATTTTTCTAATTTTCAATTCTCAGGATTTTATTATGAATAACATATCTGTTGAATTGATAAAGAGACAAGCAACAATGTATTGATATATTTATTATAAAATTGAGCCGAGGCTCAGGAATCAACTGTACAGTACATATTAGTAAATAAATTCAGAGTTTAATTAGAAATCAAATCAATTTATTTTCTCAATCGATGTCTTTTCATTGGTTTCCTTATCTGTTGACCGAAAGTAAGTGTTTTCAATGGAAATCAGAGGCAATACGACTAAGAATGTTAAGAATGTAACGAAAGACCACAAGAGATAAGTGTAGACACCATCGAATTCCAGTGCCTTTCTCAAACTCAATTGCTGATCAGAGTAGTATATATAATCAAATACACATAATATGAATACATAATGAAATATATTAATCAATTGACAGAAAAAGTTCAATATTTTCCAAATTCTGTGCGAAAATATTGACATTATTTTGAAATCAGAGAAAAATAAATTAAAAGATATGACAAAAACAGATATAAGAGAGCCGTAATGTTTCATTATACTAAGGGAATGGGCCCCTATCAGGGTGTTTATGGGGAAATCCTCAAAGCCTTTTACGCTCGTATAATATAAGCCGACGGTCATTCCAAATATGGACAATGAGGCGGGTGAAAATATGTATTTCATAATAGCTTTATAAGCGTAATCATTCTGTAATAGAAAGCCAAAATATAACCCGGTCATATAAACAGGCAGTCGTCCAGCTCCAGAGTCGAGGATGTTGAAAAAATAATCGCTCATGCCCCTGCGCAAAAAGCAGCGTTGATTAGAAGTGTAATTAACAGTGTAATTAGCAGTGTACTTTTAAGATATTATAATTATAAAAGGACTCACAGATAAATATTCAAAGGGTGGCCCATATCCTCCCGTTCTGTATAATAATAATAGCATTGCATAAATGACCAGAAATATGAGACCATATGTATCATAATTATAATCATAAGTCCTTTGATGTGATTTCTGAAAAATTTTATGAAAGTTCAGTTAAATTATGGAATCAAATGCATAATTATGAGCAGAGCTCACTTTTTCAATAATTTTAGAATAGGATAACTGAGAATCAATAGATGAACGTAAACAGATTGATACCAGGTACATGGGGCGAACTGTAGTCAGAAACATATAGTTAGTATACCAGAATCAGCCAGATCATTTATTAATATTTTGATAATAATACTCAATACCTTTTGACTGTTTTTCAAAAATCGTTGCAAAAAAAATATATTCTTGAGCCAAACATCCAGTGAATGTGCTTCCGGGTAATGTATGTTCGCCTCAGCTAATGAATTGGAGTTAGCAAAGAAAGCCAGGGTCAGTAGGTTGTTCAGATTGTGCAGCAAAAAGATTTTCCAGATTTTTAGTAAATAAAATTTCATCCATTGATTAGTATTCGGGTTATGTTTTCGGTCGAATTGAATGAATGATTTGGCAAATAATAGTCCGCTTATGACAAAGAACATGTCTGTGCCTGCATTGGTGTAGAAGGCGCTGACCCAGCTCCTATCTTCCTTATAGACATTGACCAATAAGAACGGAACAAAATGTGATTTCAGTATGAATGCTGTTGTGATAACCTTGATTGCATCAAGGAAGTCCAATGGTCTGCTCTCTTTGGTCTTCGTTATGTCTAAGAATAGTTTTATACTCTCTTTAATAGAAAAACATTTCAGAAATCTATTTGTTTTCAATCTATTGGTTATATCCAAAAAAGTCGAATAAACTACTAATGATATCCATATAATTGAAACCTTTTTGAAATAATATAATACTATTTCCACTGATTGTGAACTTTCATTATTTGGTTTTATGCCAGCCTTTGAAGCAATAAGTAATTCAAAAGAAAATTACTTCAAATGCAGAACAAAAAACAATATTTTCTTACCGTTTCATAAATCCAGGTCTGAAGCGAATCCATCAGACAATTAGTGAGAAATTTTCACAATGAGATCAAAAGAAAAATATAATTTTTAATTAAAATTGTTTTTGAAATAATACATAATCTTTAAAAATGTAACCAGACTCAGTTTTTATTTAAAGGAAGGAAAGGTTAATCATTTGATTGAAAGTGTTTTCCATTTATTCAGATTTTCCCTACAATTTCACTATTAATAGGAAATAGTTTTAGTTCAATAGGAAGTTCAGTTCAAAGATCAATGTCATTTAGATGTTTAGAAGTGAGGTCATTGCAAAATATAACGTACCAGTGTACTAGACAAATTGGAAAAGAGCTCAGCCTTTCAGGCAAAGATTGTGGATCAGCTTTATTTGGAAAGAATAGAGAATTTGGTTGAAATGATTAACGAATTTAATTCACTTGTATTCGACTGACATTCAAATAGTTAATCAGTTCTGAATTTTTCAATCTTTAAGCTATTGTTTTGCAATTTTATAAATTCAAACGCGGTGAGCTAGGCTATTTTGTTAGATTATGCTAGTAATAGAGCAGAGATACGCAATGGGAAAGGTACAGGGGGGTTAACCCCCTGTGATTTTGACCGAGGCTGACCTCCCCTGTCCTCAATCACTACTCTACTACTAAAATAACCAAACAAAATAGCCTAGCTCACCGAGTTTGAAGTTATAAAATTCCAAAACTATAGCTTAAAAATGGAAAAATCAGCAGAAAAGTTAAAAATATATCCTTGGCTCGAAAATAACTAGGCACGTTCATTTGACTCAATTAAGTTTAGCATTCACTATATGTATAGCTCGTAAGGAAATAATCTTTTTTAACGAACATTAAAATTGCGGACAATTTATAATAAATTTTTAATTTTGTTTTTCAAATGTATTTTTTGATTAAAATATTTTTCAATTGATATAATTGGAACATAAATAAAGTAAACAAGAATGAAGCTAGATATAAGTGTCAGAACTGTAAACTCGATAATTTTGGTGAAGATTATAAACTCGGTTATTTCATCCTGCAAATATAAACCGTCCAAAACATAGAGTAGAACAACAAAATGTGATAATAGTATTATAGGCGTAAAGAAACTCAAATATTTCCAAAATTTATGCGATAATATATTGAGCACAGGTAGGTTTTTGTATGGCTCAAACTTCATAATAAAATATCCAATTATTAAAACTGTGAAAGGTCTGAGTAAACTGTATGTAATGGCTCCGAATAATGTGAAGGGTAATGAAAAAATGGCGCCAATATAACAGCAAGTATTAGCAAGGAAGATTAGAAAGATGTCATATAAACCAATAGTAGGTAAAATCCCTTCCCTTTCCTTGTTTTTGTTTATATGGAGTAAATATCCGTAATATAAGCCAATAATGAATGTCCCCATTCGACTGAACGGACACATTATTACATTAGTCCAATAGTCCCGAATCATTCTGTGAACCAATGAGCACCATGGTTATATTAATTTTGGTTCAATTACTTTTGCATAGACTCACAGAATAAGTGTAACATTTCCTCCCAATTCGTCTCTTTCTGTCAAAAATATATAGCATTTCAGTATTGCTATTATAGTCGACAATACAGTCAGTCTATACATCAGATTCAAACCAATTCTAGTGTTTCTAAAATATAACAAATATTTGTATTTATTAAAAGATATATTGATATAAATCATAGCAAATACTAATTAAACTGCAAAATAATAACCTTTTAATGATTTTCATCACAAAATAGCCAATTATTGTCATTTGAACAAGGACACATAGAAACCAATTAAACGGAGATAGCTATTAGAAAATTATCAGATTATGGAAAATTGGTCATACAGTATGATGATTGTTGGAAGATGCAATACCTATTCACATCAAAGCTATTACTCAATTATCTTCTCATACTATTTCTCAATATCTCATCTAATTTTATGCTAAATTAAGGCTCAGTTCAAATATCACATAAAAAATGTTAGTCATTACAGCAGACGAAAAAAAATTATAATTAGGAAACATAAGTATATGTGCAAGGTAATGCAAACTGTATATATGAAAGAGGTGTAAACAAGTTTCCAGATGAATGAAAAATTTATAGTTAATTCAATTCTGTTTCTTAACATTCAGGGCTTCATTGCATAAGAATAGATCGCATGTGAAATAATATAATCTGGATGATGCCAGTATAACAAGTTCCAAGGTACAAACCTTTTGATTACTTGTTAGAAAATTCTGGAGTAGAGCTGTGTTCAAAATCCAGCTCAGGTTACTTGGATTCGGATATATTACCCGTAGAAATGCCAGTGTTTTCGAACAGCGAAAGAATATGAAAGAAATGACATTGTTCATATTGTACATCAGCGCTAATTTCC
>JAQIWA010002761.1:0-12324 GCA_034693305.1 Eueremaeus valkanovi | reverse complement strand
CATACATAGACTCACTGCGAAAGTTGTGATCAAAAGTATATAACATAACTACTAGGAGTGAGTCAGAAGGAAAGGGCAATAAGCCAAATTGGTACTGAGCACTTTGAAATGACTTGGGAGTGATATCATGTTATTTCTAAACTATCTCATATATGAAATGTATACAATTTTAGTCAATTTCATATAATGAACCATTTTTTCACAACCAAGCTATAATGTATTAATACAGTAATGTATAAAATAGCATTCACTCCTACTACACATATTCACATCTTTGGCCCAATCACTGGACAATTTCAAACCTAAAGTTCATTACGAATAATGATTGGCATTGAATAAAAGTGTTTTTAATTCGCTTTATTAATAAATGTTGAGTATATAGTTTTGACCGGTAACCCCCCCCCCTGAGAGAAGAAAACAGAGCCCAAGATAGACCTTTATTAACAACGGGATAGATACCAAGAGCTATCTTATTTAAGAGAAATCGTAAATCTATGATTCAATATTTCCCAAAGCGGAGTTAACATAATATTTTATCAGTCTTGTTTATTATAAAATCATTGCTTATTGACTGAACTCTACTACTATTTTTAACTCCGCTCCGAAGGAAAAAGGAGTATATAGTTTCTATCAGAGGACTCCTGATGGCTGAAATAGGCAGGAAAATGGCTGAAGAGGGGAAATTGCTGAAATAGGCAGGAAAATGATTGAGAAAGGCTAGGAAATGGCTGTGAAAGGCTAGGAAATGGCTGAGAAAGGCTAGGAAATGGCTGTGAAAGGCTGAAAATGACTTCTGTGGATTTAGGATCGAGAAAATTATCGTTAGGTTGTACATCAAGCTATTTTTGGTGGCTAAATCTGTAAATCCTAATTACTCAAAATTCTACGGAGCGGAGTTAACGTAATTCTGCTATCAGCCTTGTTTTTGTTTATTTTATAAATGACTGGAAATGATTAGCACTGAATGTACTAGCTATAATGTATTGAATAGTTAAGCTGAGCTTCCCAAATCTGAATGAATGATAATCAAGCATCTTCAAAGTGTGAACCGCGTTTCATTATTCAATGCATTATAGCTGACGAGTTTATAAGCCAGACTGATTGTTAGACATATCCCAGTCATACATATAATTACATGCAAATAGTCTTAGAGTTTATTGTATTGACAATTAATTTAGTCAACAAAATAGAGAACTATTATTAAGAAAATATTTGTTAAGATATTTGTCTCAAATATAATGAATATTTGTTACGAACTTTAGTGACTAGAAGTTTGACAGTGAATGGTTCTGGATGTCAATTATTTGTACTAGGGAATTCAAGTTCAAAATAAAAATCTAAGCTTGATGATAATGTATGAGAAATTGAATGAGGGTCGTTACAACCAGAGAAAAACACCCCACATATTCGCGACCCATAGCAAAGTTGTTTGAGTGCTTGGTCTGCTTGACTGGATTTGTTTCAAATCGGCTCAAACTATAGTTAATGCCCACAAATCTGAGTCTTTTGAGTGCTATTTATTTGTGTCCAATAGTGGCCATCATTGTCAGTGTTCTTCTCCATTGAATTTCATGCAAATACAATAACAGGTATTAAAAGTTTTGAAGACCTACAGTATAGTACAGCATTGCATGTACATTGTACAGGGTAGGTTACATTGTACAGGGTAGGTTACATTGTACAGGGTAGGTTACATTGTACAGGGTAGGTTACATTGTAGCGGATCCGAGTAAAAGATAAGAAACTAACAGCACATTCACTGAAATTAATTTGATTTGATTTTTATCTTTAGTTAAAAGAATAGTTAACTAAAAATAAATCTAATATCGAGTGCTATTTATAGGTCAAAGCACCCAGAGTCAAATTGGATTTGCAGTCAATTGCTTCATTTTTGACCACAAGTTTAGCCCAAGATGTTCCAGAGCACTGGAGCACAGAGAAGAGGCGCCATCTTCTTTTTTAATATGCCCTGGAATCTGGAGTCTCCTCATCCCTGGGTTTTTGTTACGCTGTTTGTGAATGACTCTTAAAATTAGTTTTGCAATAAAATTGTGTTTTCTATAGATTTTGTTTGCAATCAATCGTCGATTCAATTGATTGGATCCAAAAGCAGTGAAGAATGAGTTCAGTCAAGACTGAGGACCAAATCGGACGACATTTCGATAAATTCGTCTCAAATTCTGTGCTGAAAATGGGTTTAAATTATTATAAAATTACATCAATTTATTGGAAATAATGAATTAAAGCCATTGTTCGCACCCATAGGTACGGGTCTGGCAATCGGTGGCGTATTCTCACTCTTGATATTCCGGCGCAGAGTCTGGCCATTGGTATTCGGTTTGGGAACAGGTTTTGGATTCGCTGGCAATCAGTTGCAGAACGACTTGAATCAACTGAACCACTGATGCATTCATTGCTAGTCTTAACCAAATGTTTAAATTGTATTGAATTTACAAAAAATTAATTTAAATTTAGTTTTATTTGAATTAAAATTACAAAAAATCGAATGTTTTTTCTCTTAAGTAATAGTTATTATAATTAATTAAAACTATAGTTATTTACAAATTCACTATTGCTTAGCAATTATTGCAAATTAAGTAATAATTATTAAAATAAAGTTAAATATAATATAATATAATATAATAATAATTATTATTATTATATAATATACTGCAATGTATTGTATAGTAAATGCTTATAAAATCTTTAAATACAATCAAATTATAAAAACAGAAATTCTTTTCAATTAATTACACTTAAGATAATCGATAATTAAAAGTAATAATTGAATGAATCAATCGATTGATTAATGAATGAATGAATGAACGAATGAATGAATGAATGAACGAATGAACGAATGAACGCATAAATGCATAGTTTGATTGATATGTCGAACGAAACTAAATAATAATGTTTTAAACGAATTAAACATAAATTGTTTGTCAATCGTATGAACCGTTTGTCGAATCTGATTGAGTTATAGCTTATATTCCCAAACAATGCAATGCGCGTGAAGTGAAGAATACGGAGTATCGCTAAGAGTTCCCCTCTTATACCCATTGCCACCCGTCAGCAGCAGAGCTGTCTTGCTGTTAGCACTGGTAGTGTTGGGCGCCGTGTCGTAGATCGGCATCATTTGATCGCGTCGTCGCATCTGATGCCCGGAAACGGATTGCGGTTTCGCGCAGTCGTAGATACTGTTCGTCAATCGGGCCGTCGATGCAGTCCTTGAGCTCAGATTAGTCCCGCTTTCGTATATGTGATTGCGTTGGCCTTTCATCAGACCATTCGACTCTTCCGGTGTCATCGACACTAAGTTCGAGTTCTGTTGGCTCTGAAGTGGCCTTTGATGAGAGCCGTCGTGATATATAGCACTACTGGAGGCGCTCTCGGAGGTCGAGTCGTCGGATATATTCATGTTTGACAGATCCCAGGCCATTTTGGTGGTCGTGATGTTGTGTGAGGGCCGACGCACTCCCACGTAGTCGCCCACATTCAGCAGATCAGAGTAGAGCCCATATATGGACTCCACGTCTTCGTTCTTGGAGTCGATCCCATCTCTGTCCGACTTATTGGCAGTGCTTTGAATACCTTGAGGTGAGTTCGGATTCAGTGGGTCCGGCCCTGGACTCAGGCTCAGCAGTATTGTAACGGCACCGATATGTCGGTGAAGGGCAACGTTGAGGCACCCGGATATGAGTGGAACGCCTTGTAAGCGTGGAAGGGTTAGGGTCACTATCACTCCTACATTGGTGCCGACCCACAGTAGTCCCCGGGTGGCCAGCATTGACGTCACAGTGATTTTGACTTCTGAGCCCTCATTCAGAATACGTTTGACATTAGAGGCGACGTTCAGGTCCTGCAAGTGCTTAAAGGTCTCGGTGTGGAAGAGCTTTATGATAGACGAGTCAATCAGACTGACCCACAATCCTATTCCACAGTGCGCTAAGAGGTTGGGCTTCACGTTGTCGTCAATGCTTTGGCAAATGTCTTCAGTGTCGGTGCTCTGCAATGAGTAACTGCGCTCCACCTGAACGCCACTAATAATCCAGATCTTATCGGCAGAACAGGCGAACACTTCCTCATTGATGGGCAGAAGACAAGTGACCGGACATTGACTCAGAGTTACGATAATCGGCTCTTCATAATGAGTGGCATTGAAGAGCGCAACCACTCCTGTGATGAGCCCGACGTAGACGTATTGGCCGAAGTGCTTAATGCACGTGACCTCACTGGAGACGTCCAGTGCCGCGAACTGTTGCCACTCTCCGGGAGAACTGGCGTCGATGACGATAATCCTTCCCTGACGTAACCCAATCCACACCGAATAGGAACCGACGGATTCAATGCACGTCACGTGAGAGTCACACAACTCGTACGAATGGATTAGACTTATATCCGCGCCATTGGTTGAGAGCGCACCCAATTGGGAACCGCTTTCATTGACGTTACAGATCCAGAGGACACCCGACTCGGTCTCCAGAGTGAGGCCATCGCCGGAACGGTAAAGTTTGTAATGAAGAGCACAAACCAGTTGTGAGCCATCACTGGTCGCGAAGATTGGAAGCGATTTGACGAACAGAGGGACGCGTTGGGGAACGACTGCATTGATGTTGTTGGACGAGGAGGAGATGGTTTCGCTCACTATATCCCAGGCCGGGTTGTTGGCCCTGTCCAAGGCCAGTTTGGCCAGGCGCACATCTATGAGCCAATCACGCTTCACCTCAGGGTCAGTCATCTGAATGCAAATGATGTCCTTATAGTTCTTGGAGCGGATCCGCAGCTGAAGACAACTCTTGTCGATGAGAGTGATCTGAGCGTCTTTGCGACGAATCTCTTCCCTAATCTCTGCACTTATTTGTTCGCTTAACTCAATCGACAGTCCATTGTATTGATAGCGAAGAGTCGAAACCAAATTCGATATTCGACTCATGAGTTCCAAGTCGTGGATCAGATTGTTTAGATCGCAATACATGCGCTCAACCGTACAGTGCTTTGGAGAGGAGGCGGAGCTGACCTCTGTTTGGACGACAAGTCAGTCAAGTCATGAAAGAAACCAAATATTTCAGTCCTAAAACGCCGGTTCGGCTCTTGGGCTTACCTTTTGTTCGGAGCATAGAGTTGGCGATCAGGTTATTGGTAGCCGGGGTCACGTCATCGATGGCGTCCACGTCTTGTAGAGAGACCGCGAACTTGAGTCGATTGGCCGGAACGCTGACGCAGACCAACATGTCGTTCAGGAGATAGAGTTTGCGGCACTTGGTCTTCATGACCAGCCCTGTGCTGGCGTCCAAATCCAACTGATAGACGTCGTCCTGTCTGAGAAGGAACCGGTGCGAAGAGTTGGTCGTGGAGTTACTCAGGTAGTCTTTGAGCAGTTGTTTGACCGCGAAATGGCGTTCGGCGTCGCGTTTCCGTTCGTTCAACCGATCGGCCAGTGATTCTAGTTGTGTGAGCGCCAACTGGAGAGACATCCGGTCCGAGTGGTCGGAAGGGGTGTGTTTGAGCAGATCACTCAACAGGAGTATGAATTGGGGGAAGCGTTGCACTGGTTTGACCATTAGGCCGAAGAAGGACAGTCTGTCCGGACTAGAGAGGGATCTGTCGCGAAGGAACTGCGCGAAAGAGGACTTGGATTTGGAGGCCTTTCTCGCCGTTTCCATAGCATTCGTAAAGTTGTTTATGAAATCGGAATATATGTCTAAAACCATGGATTTGGAAAAGGATGCGATGAAGACATCGCCAATGCGTTCCTTCTCATCCCACTCCCGAACGCACTGACTCAGGGCTATACCGAAGATGGTATGGCATTGAAGTATTTGTTCCAATCGATGGAATATAAGATTGATTTTGTTTTGACTCAAAACGCTTGGATTCGCCTCTTCTAACGGCTTCTTATACTCAGAGATAATCCGTTGCAGAGAATTGATGTAAGAGTTCTCTGAGTCCACAATCGAGCCTATGATGTATCGCCTCTTCAGCTGTTCCTGAGTCAGGCCCTGTGGCGGCACTTCCGGCAGACATATCGGAGGCCTTTGTTTTTTCGATATCTTTATATCGATGTATGGGTTCTCGTCCTCACTGTTCAGAGACGTCGGCGAAGACTTCTTTCGAGTTGAGAACCAGCGCGTGAAACTGGATGAGGCCAGGGATCGCTTACTGCCCTTCTTCTTGTAGCTCTGCAGACTCAAAGTGTCCGCGTATTGAGCGCGCAATGAGGACAGAGTGAGGAAATCGATTTCCTCGTATATGTTGTCTTCCGCCCGATTGGTTCGGTGCGACTCTTCGTAGAGCATATAAAAGGGTTCCTTATATGGCATCGATTGCATCGTTTGCATCGTTTGCATCGCTCGGCCGTAATCGCCGGTTGTATTGCTGTTAGAGTTCGGCGATATGTTGTTCAGAGACGAGCCGTTGTTGCTGTTGGACGACCCGCTCAGGAGTCCAGTGTTCGTGTCGTTCATAAGCATTGTCTCGAAGTCGAGGTTAAGGTTTTCGAGTATCTGTTCCTGTCTTTGCTGTAAACGAGTTATTTCGTTAGTAATCGAGTCATAGCTGAACATAATTGGCTCCGATTTCCTCCGACGGCGCGCCAGACTCGACGCCGAACTGGTAGACACTGCCTGACCGTCTGCGTCGGCTACTGGCGAACTGTTAACAGTCGTCGAGTTGTTATTATTGGTATTTGCTTTTGATTTCTTCTTCCGGAGCAGAGGACTGACACCATTGGCGAACAAAGAGAGCGATCTTTGATATATTCCCTGTTTTTGAGTCGATTTCTGGAATATATTCTTCTTCTGTAAGCTCTGGAAAGTTCGCGGAAGGCTTTCTGACCCGTGACGGGTGTCCGCCTCTATGGCCAGCAATGGATTGGCGAACAATGGGATCTGAGGGGTATTTGTATTGGCGCCGGCACTGGCGTTGTTGGCGATGCCGTAATGCGATTGGGAGGCACTCAGGAGGTTGTGGTGAGTGTTCGCACTACTACTGGACGGTCGCGACAGAGACAGTGAACAACGAGACGCCGAACGACACTCTTCGGACGACTGGCCAACATTCGCATCTAAGGGCTCACCGATTGTCGAGGAATGGCTGGAAGTTATGCTCAACTGATTGTTGTTTACGCTGTTATTGCTATTACTCTGAGTTTGAACGCTATTAACGCTATTATTGTTATTAATGTTATTATTACTGCTGTTATGAGTAGTAATCGTATGAATCGTATTAATAGTGTTAATGCTATTGATTGCAGTAATCGTCTGATTGTTATCTCTATTATCTCTGTTGTCCTTATTATCCTTACTGTCCTTCTTCACGAGCTCTCCGTAATAATAGGGCGCTTTGCTGTTGGCAGACATCACTCAGCTCTTCCACTCGCACAGTAGGCTCACTTCACTAGCACTACACCTGAATGTAAACATAGGAATCGAGTATTGAGACAATGAGTCACTAATTGAGTCAATCATTTAAATCATTTAAATGCCAACACATCTCAAGTCCAATAATCTATTTCTCACCAAAACATCAGATGAGAGGAAATCAATTGCCTATCGATTGTCGATACGATCGCTCGATTGTCTGCACTACTCCTTATCATTAAGAAGTACAGTATGTATAGTATGTATTGTAAGTATAGTATAAGTCGAGTCAAACAAGTTCTACACTATTATACTGTAGAGTCTGTACGGTCTGTACTCCACTCTACAGAGTCTACACTGTATTATAATCTATGAATACGTAACTACTATTCGTATACACTATGTCTGCAGACTCTGTACGCTCTCTCTGGCACTGGACTCGACTCCACTCCGCTCTAACAGGCTTTGAGTAACACATCCTTCCAATCGATTTGGCTCTCAATTATTGTTGGCTCAAACATACAGACTATTAAACCCAAACTTTTCTTTATTGTTCATCACTTCCTCCACAACTCACTACAACTCCACAACTGTTTGTTTTCATAGCAATCGATATGAAGTGATCGACACATCTATTGAATCATATCTTAAGCTTTAATGTCAGACAATATTCATTGCATTTCACGAGTTGGGCAAACCCAGGGTTAGAGTTGGGTCAGTTTTGTAGTGTACAGTACATGTGCCATACATTCCCTCTCTCTTAATTCAATTAGGCTCAACTCATTGTCATTTCCATACTTGCACTGTTAGCATGGCATACAGTACAGTGCAAACGGGGGTTCTTTCCCCTTAGTTTGGCAACAAATTGTGGACCTAATCCGTTGAGTGGTGGCTACCCCCAGCCCTCAAGTTTGGAAACAATTTTCATAATACCCAGTAATTTTGGAACTTGCACCTCCCTACTTGTAACCATGGAAAATGGCTTAATTTATTAATTGAAGAAAGCACAAATCAAACTTAATACGAATCTAACCTGAACAAATTAGAAATGAAGATCCCGGGTTACATTATGATAACCAGCTTTTTTGCTTCGGAAAACTTATCAGGACATTGGTACCTGACCTGGTTAAAATTCCCTGCTGTATAGAGAAAAGCCCCCTGGGTCAGCAAAGAGGAATCTTCGGAACAGTCATGACCAGTGTAATTTGAAGAAAGATAGGCTTATCTTACCCAGCAACTTTATTGGTGGCTTAAAATTGAATTCAGTGCTATAGAGCAAAGATAAAGATTTCTGACATCGGGTGTCATTTCGAGGTAAAATTTTCTAACTTAACTTGTTCAAGAGTAATTCAATATTGAATTTTCAAAATTCTTGAAATAATTATCCAATGGCTCAAAATATTGCTATCAATACATGAATTGTTGCAAACATTATTATCAGGGCTGCGACTTTCGCGACGTTTTCTGTTGTAGTAAAAATCTGTCTCTGCGTCACTCCTTCTATGGGAAATTCATATATTTCAATAAACTATGAATGTGCAAGGGTTGTATAGAAAAAATACCCCACTGTGTTTTGAAGCTCTGCTAGACCACCCCCTCCACTTTTTACTCGGGACTTATACCGAAAATGGCGCCGAGAAATGGCCGATTTTTACCGAATTTGGGCTAAATTTAGGTTAAATTAATTCATCTAAATTAAGCTAATTTTAAGCGAATTAATGATAAATTGTGTTAATTTAGCTAAATTAAGCCATAATTGGTCGAAATTCGGTCAAAACTGCCGAAATTCGACTAAACGCCATTTCTCGGCCATTGTGGCAGCCATCTTGTTTTTCAAAATATCACCTGCGTTTGGAGTAACATTCACCACTGTTTATTGAAATATGTGAATTTCCCATAGACAAAGTGATGCAGAGGTGGATTTTTACTACAACAGAAAACGTGGCGAAAGTCGCAGCCCTAATTATTATCAATTGAATTACAATGATTTTTATGTATAATAGAGATCGATTATCCCTATTCCATATCCATTCATAAAACCAGGTCCAGCTATCAGGGCGCTCAATGTGATCCAGACCTCCGAGAAACTAACAAATTTTTTTACGAAGATTTCATTTGATAATATTATCCAGTTCATATTAGGTAACAATTTGAATAGAACTTTATTTTGCAATTTACAGATTTGATCTAGCTCTTTCCGTTTAGGAGATACATAAAAATAGCTTGGACATTTTTTTTGAATGACGTGATACTGTATTTGAGGCAAAGATTTCAACAAAAATTCTTACATTTCTTCTAAAATATTTTGTTGAATACATTAATTGTCAATCCGTTCGAACTATACGACTATTTTTCTTTTAACAATATGTATGACTGACAGGTGTACCAAGGGGCTATGTGTACACGCGTTTTCTGATTTACTTTTTTGCAAATTATCACCTAGGACTCATGTATTTTATATAATTTGCAGCGGCCGCCATTACAAACGGTATAATGTATACATGTCAGAAAGTACCTTTCTCGGTACCTTTCTCTGAACATAACGTTTGTGTCAGTCCGATGACTAAAGCTTAATAAAAGGGAACTTTAGCTCTTGACTGAAAAAACCAGTTCTGTTCAGTGCTTCACAGGCTTTAAAATTTCAGAACAAAACCGGTTTTTTAGTCAAAGCTTTTATTAAGCTTTACTCTAACTATTCTAGAAAGGTATAGCCTCAACAGCCTAAGGCGTGGATTACCTCTACCTGTGATGATAGAGTGTGACGATAGAGCTGAGCCACAAAAAGGATAGGCAAAGAGGGGTTGAAAAGAGCCCATGAAGTATAACATTTTATAACCCGTACAGTATTTTATTGCATAAAAAGCGAGTATACTCGCTAAAAATTGAAAAATATTGAACACAATTAGAGCAAAAACATATATAAATATTAAAAATGTATAAATGAAAAAATTTAAATAATTGACTGATAAATATTTGAGGTTAACAAAAATGCCCGGACAAAATAACCGGACTAATTTAATATAATATTATTTTATTCAATTAATTTTTTATCTATAATTTTTTCTAAATTTTTATAATAATTATGATATTTCTGAGGAATTGATGGTAACAAAGAGATTAAAGTTTTAAATTTCTTTTCTGAAATCCCTTTCGGTTCCGATTGTTTATGAGTTTGTGTCAGGAAGTCTTTGTTCAAAACATCAGTTTTCAGTATTTTCCACTGTATAAAGTCACTACAATGGTCAGTTTTAATGTATGAAAAGTGAGAATTTTTCTCAACTTTATATTGTTTTATATCCTTTAATAGAAAACTTCTATTAATATTTATATCTGTAAATTCATAAATATCGTCATAATTTACTTCAATTGCCTCAATATTTTTACGACAATTCTTAATAAGTTCTAAACAGTGTTCTGGATTATAAATCACTTCATTTTTGAATTTCAAACTTATTGCCGAATGCACTGAATCACAAGCGTTGTATGTATGGCCTTTTTCTAAGTATTTAAACGTAATTGATTTTTGATAAATATTATTGTCGTTAATTATATTAACCAAATTTCCAAATAGATTCCAATTCTTGTTTTGTGCTGAACAGTTATCGCACCAGAATATAAAATCTTCGACGTACTTATTGGAAGGCAATTGTAATATTTTTATGATAAAACTGATAAAATCTTTAGATTTTTTTTCTATCTGAGTTTAATTTGATATCAAACAAATTGATTCACCATTTGCTCCGAATTCAGAAAATGTTTGATTAAGAGTGTTTAATCTCGATTTAAAAAACGAGTTTTTTGTAACTAATTTCGGCACTGAAAATATTTTTTGTGCATCACAAGCATACACTTTCAAATTGGTTTTTAGTTCTGCATTAGTTTTGTCTTCGTTAACAAATTTCCGAACTGTTTTGTAATTATTAATATGAATTTCTATATTTGCACAGTCATCACATTCACAAACCCTGTCACCCAATTCTTCTCTATGTAATTTATTATTATGACACATATCACATATATCTACGGATAGTTGTTCAAATGATATTTTCATTATTTTATCAATATATTGATAAAAATAATTGAAGTTACACATATTTTCCATATCTGTTTTATTATTAATAGAAGTCAAATTTGTTTTGAACCTTGGTTCAAATCCTTTAGAATGTGCAAATTCTGTATATAATTTTGTCGCATTCATATTATGCACATTACTAATGTACTTTCTATTTGGACAGTATTCATAATTATAATGAGAAGTTTCTGGTTTATATTTTTCATTAATAAAAGTTTCTATAGATTGATTGAATTCTGGTGTATGAGTCCTCCAATGTATTTTATTAATCTGCTCTTTGTATTCGAATGAATTTTTAATAATTTTTGCATTTCCTAAATTAATTCCTAATGTCTTATAAAAAAATTGTTTGCAAATGTCAATATTGTTAAGTTTATAATTATAAAAATTCTGTTCATTTTTCTTAATTTGTTTCACATTTAATAAAATAAAATTTCTTTTCTGTTCGAACTTTTTAAGAGTCGCGAAATATTGTTTTAATTCAGTTTTATTATTTTCCGAAAACTTTGTTTCACATTTGAACTTACAAATTGAGTTTTCACATCCATTTCCTTCCATTGCATTCATTTTGAGATTTTGGTCGAAGTGGGTCGTATAGTCGGGCAGTTTTTACAACTATATTATTTCTAACACTTTTTTCCGTCTTATTATTCAAATTATGTTTGCAGTCAATCAGTGTTTGAAACAAAACTTTATTATTATTTTCATTTAAAATACACTTAATTTTGTCAAAACTTTTACTCAATTTTTAAATCAGAATTCAGTTTATGTTTGCTTTCAATCACTGTTTGCGACAAAACTTTATTATTATTTTCAATTAAAATACACTTAATTTTGTCAAAACTTTTACTCAATTTTTAAATCAGAATTCAGTTTATGTTTGCTTTCAATCAC
>JAQIWA010002760.1:0-12329 GCA_034693305.1 Eueremaeus valkanovi | reverse complement strand
AATTGCAACTCCTATTCATTTTTTGAGTTCTTTCTACTGGGCACCCTGGAAAAGCTCAATTCCACTTGGGTAAAAGCACTTTCAGAACAAAACCGGTTTTTTCAGTGAGAGCTAAAGTTCCCTTTTATTAAACTTTAGTCATCGGACTGATAAGAGTGCTTTTGCAGACACTGAATTCAATTCTTGTCAACTATAATTTAGACATTAAATCTGTTGACTAGAATGCATACACTTTATGATACAACTAAAATGTGACTCAATTTATAAGTAGCAGAGATTTGGAAATAATTGCAAATTAAGTCTGATATGCAGTTCAATATACAGATATTGAAATTGAGTGACAATTCATTGTAAAACATGTGTTGAACTGTTTATACAGTAAGTCTGAAGACATTGCATTAAAGCAGTCCCGATCAAATGTGTAGGTATACTTAAAAAATACTTTTGACAAAAATCAGTGTAAAAGCAAGTTCATAGAAAGCAACGTAAAAGACATGATTAAGAAAATGAGGGTTGAGTTCGAATAATATATTTAGTATAGGAATGACTGAATAATATAACCAATGACTCACAAAATACTCTCATTGTTAGTTGGTTTGCGACCAATACTTTATTAGTAACAGTTTTCTTGGATATACAGTAAGTAAGAGTTAAGAAATTCATACAAATATTCGTACGCTTTATTGAACTATTATTACCCTGCTCTGCTCTGCTCTGCTCTGCCCTGCATTAAAGCATTATAATTAGAAACGGATTCTTAACATTACAACTTAGCTTATGCTTGAGTACAGAGGTTTAGACAATTTTCTACAAGGTGAAGTTAACAAAAATTGAATGTAAATGATGCCCGGACTATTGGGCAAAATTGCCTTATAGCTTTGAATAGAAAATGAGGGGGGTCAATATTCAATATTTATTCCATTAAATAATTGATATTTATTACAAATCAAATTAATATCTAATATAAAATTAAAACATTAAAGTAACCTATAGAAAATTCAAATAAAATACAAGCAAGAACGTTATTACCAGCGAGTATACCAGAGATAGGCAATGGGTCCGACGACAGGGGGGGTCAGCCAAAATTTTGGCCAAAAGGGGTACAATTAATCAATTTTTTTCGTCCAAAAGTGCCCCCATTTTCGAGTTTTTCCGTAAAATCTTCCAAAATCAGAGGGGGGTCAGCCTCAGCTAAAATCATAGGGGGTTTAACCCCCCATTGCCTATCTCTGTGAGTCTCCATGAGATCTATTGGTGATAATCTTAATAATAGTGCAACTTTGACAGAAGAAATTGGGCAGTGTTTCGGTCAAACCGACATAAATTTCTTTTAGGGTAAACAAGGTCGTCTCTGTTATATCTGGCAGCTTATGTGTCGCTGACTATTATGTGTTGGGGTAATAGTTGTCGTCATAACAATTATCGTAGTAAATCTTCTTTGCTAAAAGTGCCGTGGTAAACATTTCGTGGTACTGAGTGTCATGGTAAATTGTTCGTGGAAACATGTTGTCATGGTAAATACCTAGACCCGTTTAATTTGAGCTTGGTTGCCTTAAACGTTAATTTTATTAATATTACTTAAATCCCGTGAATGGGAACAAAAATACAAATAAAACTGATTTGCGCTCAAAAAATGCAAGATTTTTAGGTAGTCTATAATTAAGCTTTCATTCAATTGGATGTATGAGCTATCGGCTTGTGGTGAAAAAGTTGAGGATTTGTCGGCCAAACAATTATCACTTACAATATATCGTCAATATTATACAGTTATGAGAGAATCGACTAAACTTTTAAAATCTTGGGACATCATTGTTGACATTGCGCAACAGTGAAATTTAATTTTTGCCTTGAGCATAATGTATGAATTGTATAAATTGGACCATTACTCTTTTTCGGAAGAAATTATTTTTGAATTATTGTATTAAAGAGACAAAAGTCCCGGACATATGTAACCCACGCAAAAACTAAACGAGTAATTCACCGATTTTCCAACCTCGGTAGAATTTTGACTACAGTATTATAGCAAGATTTATTTTCGCTCAAAATATAGCAGGGTTATACACATCTATTTTATTGAAGGAATGGCCAAGGTTAATAGTATAATACCCTCCACTTTGGCCATTCCTACAATAAAATAGATGTGTATAACCCTGCTTTATTTTGGGTGAAATATCATTACCATACTTAGAAATAATGCTTTCAAAATGCTTTATAAGCCTCAGGCATAGATTTCGGCACGAATGACGTGCTTTGATTTCAATTGGGGGCATAACTTAATGTTACAGAATATTTAATTATTCCACTAAATTGAATCGAAATTGATTGTCTCCAAGTTGATCGAATTGATCGAAATTGATCGAATAGACCGAAATTGATCGAATTGACCGAAATTGATCAAATAGACCGAAATTGATCGAATTGACCGAAATTGATCGAATTGACCGAAATTGATCGAATAGACCGAAATTGATCGAATAGACCGAAATTGATCGAATTGACCGAAATTGATCGAATAGACCGAAATTGATCGAATTGACCGAAATTAATCGAATTGACCGAAATTGATCGAATTGATTGAAATTGATCGAATTGACCGAATTGTCTCCAAGTTGATCGAATTGACCGAAATTGCATCTTGATCATTTTCGATGAAATTCGGTCAAAAAATTGCATCGATCATTTTCGGTGAAATTCGGTCAAAATATTGCATATTGATCATTTTCGGTGAAATTCGGTCAAAATATAGCATCTTGATGATTTTCGGTGAAATTCGGTCAAAATATTGCATCTTGATCATTTTCGGTAAAATTCGATCAATTTAGATTCAATTTAGTGGCATAATGAAATATTCTGTAAAAATGTTATGTAGGGGCATAAAATTAAAGCACGTCATTCGTTCCGAAATCTATGCCTGAGGCTTATAAAGCATTTTGAAAGCATTATTTCTAAGTATGATCATTACCTCTACCCATGCTTTTCACGTTTGAAACTGATTTTATTGTTTAGAAGTATTAATAGTTTTACAAAAGTTTATAAAATCAGCCAAAGGTTTCTCCAATCTCTCTAGGCTTGGAGTCATCGGATGAGTCCTGAAATCAATGTTTGAGTTCAAGTTGAGTATAGAAAAGCGTTCAGACTGTAGGCCCTACAGTGCAGGGTTTGGAAAGTCCTCTGCTATCTATTGGCCTGAATAAGGATCGCATGTGTTATGTGTTAATCGAATGATTAAATGAGAAGTTGAGGCAGACTTTGAGAGCTGAGCTGAGCTGAGGAGAGGAGAGGAGAGGAGAGGAGAGGAGAGATGAGCAGAGTCTGAGTGCTGGTTCGTCTGCGCGTCTCTGCATAAGGAGACAGTAAACCACTGGAAATACTGAGAATACTATAGAATATATGAAATGTATGGTAGAGTAAAACAGTATTAAATTAATGGCAGAATATTTTCTTTCCGTTTCTATGAGTGATATTCACTCTTAAGTGAAACTCATTTGATATCAAATCAAATACAGTATTGACTCGAATATAAACGAATTAAATGTTTTAAAGATCGGAATTCAGATCCAGAATATAGTAATGAGTGAATGGAATAATGAATGAAAAGATGTGAGTATTAGTACTAACGTATTAACTGGTCTTTTATTGATTATTAGCTCTGTCTCTATCTCTAACACAATATTAAGCAAAATGTTTGATATTATAAGAGAATAATATATTACTATTGATATGACATTTGGCGCTTCGCTTTCCATTTAAAACTTAGCTCTCTTATGAATACACAAATCAATTATTCAATTCTTTCCGAACACTCAACTAATTATTTGATTTATTCAGATCTTAGGCTTATTTTTGATGGAGTATTGAAACTAAGAATTAATGCTTTTATACATTGGATTCGTTAATAAATAATGGATATGTCGTTCAAACCATTGGTTCCAATGATGACAAATATGACAGATATGAGAGAATTGAATGATTCGATGCTTTACTCAGATATGAATTGATGTATTTGACGATTAATAGAAGTTGTGGTCGTTTTTATCGCTATTGTATTGGTTTTAATATATAATGTCAATGCAATTATGGCATGAAATCCATGGAGTCCTCTGTCTGGACCAAGAGGTCGGTCAAACTGATACCACTATTATTGACCCGTTATCTGAAGACACACTTATTGCAAATCTTCACCAAAGATTCAAAAGGGACCAAATCTATGTAAGACACCCTTATCTCACCCGAGCATATCTAACAATATCCACATAGAATTTAGATTACATTTTAACATAGAATACAAATATCAATACTTTGGAAAAAATAAGAATAAAATCATTGATAAATATAAGTCTAATTAAAGAAATTATATTTATATACAAATCAATCGTATTATGCAATTAATAATATTTTCTTTTAAATAAATATATTTTTATTATCTTTAAATTTGAACCTGAGTTTAGAGTGAAATGAATGCATTAATTAATTTAATTACTAATAAGTATTGATATAACAGATAATAGAAAAGAAAGAAAATGTTAACAAACAGTAATTGATATTAACTTTAACTCAAATATAAAATTAAGTTTAATAGTGAACATACAGTACAGTATATGCGATGCTTTAGTAGAACTTTATTTCTTAAATAATTAACTCAATCTCTGCTACATTTCTATTAAAATAATAAACATTGAAAGCAGTGATGCGTTCGCTGTCTTACACCTCAAGTATAAGAATTACATATAATCTCATCGTTATATCAATCGATTATTTAATTGCAGACATATATTGAAACAATGGTTATAGCAGTCAATCCATATAAGAAGCTATCCTTCTATTCACCAGAAGTGATCGCCGCATACCAGCACCACAGCATTCTAGACCTGCCCCCGCACATGTATGCCATTTCATTCCCTTTCCTCGTTTTGCAAAAATCACTTTAAGTCTGATATCAATATTAAAATCGATTCAGTTATGCAATCTCTGAACATGTGTTCCAGTCAATGAAAGATAAGAACCTGGACCAGTGCATCGTCACTACCGGGGGTATGTCCTCTTTATTCCCATTTTTTAGTTTCCATTTAATATATTTTAATATTTCATAGAGAGCGGTTCGGGAAAAACAGGTAAGGTCATTTCATAGAAATCAATTCACATAATTGTTTATATGCTTTAAATGTTTTTATTATTCAAATGTATTTCAAAGAGTTGTTAATCGAAAAGACATTTAATTATAAAAAGCTTTCAATCCTTGAAATGACACTTTCGTTCAACACATGTCTTACAGTTCATTGAAAACTGAGCCACTGTAGGGTAGAATAAGCAATGACCAATGACAATGTACCCAAGTAGAAATCAATGAAAGCTAACAAAACTAATACTTTTTTCATTTTATCTGATATTTTCAATTGTTTTAATGTTTTCAAATATAAAGCATTAATTCTTTTCGATAGTATAGAAATTTAAATAAACAATTGACTGAATGAACATTTATTATATTATTTCTTACATTTTTGCAAATAATCTCTTATAATAAATAATATTTTTTATTTATAAAAAAATACATTTAAGATAATTGACTGAATTATATACAGAATCGTCGAAAATCGCATTACAGTATTTAATATACGGGTCGAGTCCTCGAAGACATTTGGAATATCTGAAGGAACAGTTGCTTAGTTTGAATTCAGTTTTAGAAGGTTTGCCGCTTATCAGCCTATCTATCAGTCTGTCTGTCTGTCTGTATTGTGCTTTTAATCATTTGGTTTCTACTTATTCATCAGCTTTTGGTAATGCAGTCACTCTTCACAACAACAACTCATCCCGTTTTGTATGAAAACTATCTGAGAGTCGATTTTATTTATTATTTATACATTTCTTCATTAATCTAAATCCAGGGAATGTTTTTAGAGATTGAATTTGATTTCAAAGGCGATCCGATGGGCTCTAACATCACTAATTGTAAGCAATCATCCAATGTTTTAATACTCTCTTCTTATGAGTAAAATGATCTTTCATGATTTTAAAATCAATGCATTCCTTCAGATTTGTTGGAAAAGGTATTTGAGTTTCAAATTTTTTGATTTTAAAATTCTGAAACATTTTCTTGTAATTCACACAACAGTCTCGTGTCGTTAATCAATCAGTTGGTGAAAGAAATTTCCATATTTTTTATCAAATACTCAGTGGATCTGATTTGCATTTATTAAGTAAGTCATAAATAGAGATCACAAAAAGCAATATAAACGCACCGGCATGTCTCCATGATCTGCACGATCTGCATGATCTGCATGATCTTCATTATTGATTTCAGACTGAATGATCCAGACTAGATGATCAAGACTAGAATTACTAAATTGTATCGGATCAAAACCCGAATTCATTTTTGCAATTCTATTGCAATTTTCAATATTCTGTTCAATCATTTATTGATTTTTTAATAATTTCTCTAAAGTTTAGTTGAATTTAAGTTAAGTTAATCTTTAGTACAATTGGGTTCTGAATCGAAATCAAATCCTGAAAATCCCGCAATATTTTATTGGTTTGACTCTTATTCTGATTTGGCAAAGGTCAGAATGAGACAGGCACGTTTCCTATCTTTACTCTTACTGTTAATCATGAAATCCTATTATTTGTGACAACGAATCAGATCCGAGAAATGAGAATAAGTTTATTGATCAGAATCTGACATAACATTTGTTATCTGACAAATCATTTATTGGTTTAATTAACTAATTCCTTAAGATGATCTTGGCCTTATTCTAAACTATCCCCACATACCCTATTATATTATATTTTCTCGACAATACTTATTATTATTTATAAATTATATTAACTTTACTGTATTTTACTGTATGCTGCAGATTAGTAGTGGCACAGGGAGACAGATTTTGTTGCTTTGCTTTATTTAATTTGTATTTTTTTAAATTTATTTTATAATTATTACAAAAATTTGAATGAAAATATTGTCTACAGAATGTTTGAAACTTCAGCGAAATAGCGATAATTATGCGATTTTAAGCGGCGCTCAATCAGTGAAATTAGAAGAGATTGACGACAAAAATGATTTTATTATAACTAAAGTTCGTATAAATTATTTTTGAGAAATATTTATTCGTTTATAACTTATATTAATGACTGTCTTCTATGTATTCATTTGCAGAAAGCGATGGAAATAATTGGTTTCACTGCCGAAGATATAGTTTCTGTTTTTCAAATAGTTTCTGCAGTTCTTAAGTTAGGAAATCTTCAATTCATACCCCGGGCTAACATTGATGGCACTGAAGGCTGTTCTATACTCAATGAATACGGTTTTCTTACAATTCTATTCATATTTTGTTCATTAAATCAAATTATTTAAGTTTAAAATAATAAATACCGCAAATATGGCAGACCTGTACGACGCCAGCGAATTATTAGTGGCCGATATGTCTGCATTAGAAACTGCTTTCACACAACGAATCATTGAAACACGACATGAATTACTTGTCGCTGATCTCTGTTCTGTTGAAGTAATCGCTTATTAAAATTATAATCTGATTGTAAAACAGAAACTAATGAATTGGTTTGACTTTTAGGCTAAGAGAACAAGAGATGCCTTATGTAAAGCACTATACAGTCGCCTCTTTACTTGGATTGTTACCAAAGTTAATGAATGTATTAAAGTATGTCTTCTAATCCACTCTATAGTCAGTCCCTAATATTGTTCCGGAACAACATATTTTCAAAACTGCTAATCATTTTTTGTCTGTAAATAATAGGCAAAAGTTATTACTAAAAGAAAAACTATCGGTATTTTAGATGTCTATGGATTCGAAGTTTTTGAAGTAAGCCTTCATTTCTGTTCAATAATAACTACAAAATAATTAATAATTATTTAAATATTTTCAGCAAAATTTTTTCGAACAATTTCTTATTAATTACTGCAATGAAAAATTGCACCAAATTTTTATCGACCTTACATTCAAATATGAACAGGAAGAGTATTGCAAAGAAGTGAGCTATGATTCTATGACTAAAAACTGATTGATTAAGAAAGCACTCAATTCTGAAGTTTGAATCGAAATCGAAATCATTTTTCCTAAATATGTTTGAATTCATTAAATTCTGATTTAATTTGTTTTGTTCGCAAATAAAAGGGAATTCAATGGAAAAAAATCGATTACTTCAACAATAATGTGATTTGCGATCTCATTGAAAAGGTATGCCATCGAAGACAAGTGAATCATAAGGTCTGAAAATGAATTGTCTTATCATGTCTTGTGTCAGAACAATCACGGAATCCTAGCGATGCTCGAAGAGGAGTGCCTCAAACCTACTCCGATCACTGACGAGATGTTCCTCCAGAGCCTGAGTAAGGTCTGTCAGGAGAATCCTTACTTCGATAGTCAGGATAATCCATACTATGACAGCCACGGATGCAAAAACTTCGTAGTAGTGCCTCATTTGAATATTTCCTGCGAAGCACACAATCCCGGAAGCTCTTCATCACTGCCACAGCAATGCTTTCGTTTGAGACACTTTGCAGGAACTGTGAGTTCATTCTAACAACTGTTCTATGATTTGATGGTCTAATTGATAGTCAATTGCATTTCAGGTGACTTATTGTGTAAATGGTTTTGTTGACAAAAACAATGATATATTATATAGAGATTTATCGTATGTTATGTTTCAAAGTGAACACCCGTTACTCAAAATACTGTTCCCCGAAGGCAACCCTTACCGGACACACATAAAAAGGCCGGCATCTATAGCAAGTCAATTCAAGATATCAATCGGTGCTCTCATGAAGAATATACAATCAAAACAATTGAATTTTATAAAATGCATTAAACCAAATGCGCTCAAAGAGCCCCAGGTGTTCGACACCGGCCTCGTCCAGCATCAGGTCAGGTATCAGCTGTTGGTCGAGACTTCTAGACTACGAAGAGCCGGGTATTTCTACAGAGAAGACTACGATTTGTTCTTAAAGCGGTATAAAATGCTTTCCACTATGACCTGGCCCAAATGGAAAGGCTGTTCTCCTATCGAAGGCGTAACACTTTTGCTCAAAGAATTCCCAATTCATCCATCAGAATATGCATTCGGAAAGACCAAGATATTCATCAAAAATCTAAGAATGGTATCAATTATTTTGATGATATGCTTAAGACTTCTTATTTAGAATCTTCACATTGTTTATGAAAAATCCTAATCAGAATCGTATGGAAAACAAAATTATTTTAGATTTATTAAGAAGTACTGAAACTCAGACCTTAAGCCTTACAAGAATTTTATGAATCGTATAATCATTTATATAATAATTTTTATGACTCATTAATCAGATGACAGAATTGGATGAATACCGAACCGAACGACTCAACGAGTTAGCGATATTAATCCAGAAAGTGTGGAGGGGTTGGGCTCAGAGGAAGTTCTTTGTGCAGATAATGATCAGCCAAAGAATGATTGCCAGAAATTACAAGACATGGAAAGTATGACAATTGAGTGAAACAAAGATTTTAAGTCTATTTCACCTGATTTTCATTGGATTGTATTTCAGAGGAAAAGATATTTGTTATGGTTAGCCAAACGACTGCCCCCACCCTCACCGCTATTTCGTGAATGGCCTTCAGCTCCGCGTTCTTTACAGCAAACAAACTATTTGTTGCGAAAACTCTATCATAAATGGAGAGTAAGTCTCATAAAGTGAGACAGGAATTGATTAAAGACTAAAAAGTTGTCTTTCAGTGCCATAGATATCGTCTTCGTTTCGATCAAACGGCTCGAAATCGAATGCGTGAGAAAGTGACCGCAAGTCTGATATTTCGGGACCGAAAGGCTTCGTATAAGAAGAGTGTTTCCCATCCATTCCGAGGCGATTACGTACGGCTCCGACAGAGCGTCCGCTGGAAAAGGTGTTCAAATGAATTGGGCGATCAATACGTCGTTTTCGCTGATATTGTCAACAAAATTACAAAAAGTGGTGGAAAGGTATGAATATTTGTAAAATATAATGAATATAATGATCTGAATCTGAATTTGCATTGATATTTCAAATTGAACGGACAGTTCGTACAGAAGTTGTTTGTCATAAGTACGAGTGTAATGATTATTCTGGATCAGCGAACTATGCAATGCAAGTATCGCATACCTGTCACTCAAATCTATAGGATATCGTTGAGTCCATACATCGATGACATAGTTGTGATTCACGCCTGTTGTGTGAGTTACCCATTAATCCAATTTATATCAATCAAAAAGCGCTAAACAATTGAACTGAATTGCTGTTCCCCTCTAAGGACGAGACCCAACCCGACCAGAAGAAGGCGTTTGTGTTCGAGTCGGCACATGTCATAGAAATCGTTACAAAACTATTTCTAGTCATACAAAACGCTTTTGGAAAACCACCCGAAATCCAGATCTCAAACGAGTATAAACTGATTGATTGAATCATTGAATTCGTTAATAAAATAGTTTTCTTTATATTCAGATTCGAAGCCAATTTTGGCAAAGATATCGTCACTTTTATATTCCGGTGCTCAGGACCTCCCGATTCTGTATCGGGTCCGGCAAAGATACACAGGAAGGGCAACAAATTGGAAATAACGCTTTGAACGCATTGGACAATCGATGTGTGATATCAATGACGGGTTCATTCAGTCATCACTCAGACATCACTTCCGGAGTCGACTCAACTGTTTTCTACTTTAATTACAATTAATTGATTCAATCGATTATTGATTAAACGCTTATAAGTACTGACTTAGAAAGTGCTCAACAAATACTACAAATACTATAAGTAATGCAATAATTATTAAAACAAACAATTGATTTGCCGTCAGTTCAAAGCAAAGATTTGTTTTCTGTTAAACCATTGCTCAAAACCATTGATCGCATCAAAAGAACTAAACATTTGGTAATTAATTATAATAAGAGCTAAGAATTCTATACACACTATACAGATATACAGTTATACAGTAATGATATAATGTATACAATATATTAATATTATTATAAATATAATTAAATTTATTAGTTTTGCTCAAATAATTGCTTTTATTCATTCGATACTAATGTTAGTCTCACTTATTATGCGTCAAACCATTCGTTACATTCCGTTAGTTTAGCTCCGATTCGGACTCAACCGAACCGTTCACTGGATTTGCATTATTTCTATTCAAATGCTATGAAATATAGTTAACGTAAACTCAACCTAAATATCGCTATAATTGTATAGTATTTTGCCGGAACATCATCTCAATTAAGTATCAGGGTGAAACTTCATCATTATATTTGAACCTGATCCAGCACTGTTATCATAGAATTATCATGGTTATTATTAACTTATTATAATGGTAAAGATCGAAACTAATATTAACTGATAAAAGCAAAATATAAGCATGCTTGTACTAAAATATCCAGTCTATCTTGACCCCAGGTGCCCAATAGGGTATATATATACTGTACTCTATTTGTACTGAACTCTATTTTAGTTCAGATCAATTGAAAACAATGAAAACTCAATCAAATAATACTGATTTAGTGCTAGGGATGACCAGGGGGGGTTAAACTGTTAATAGCGATATTCTGGGTATACCCTAACCAATAATAATTGAGTATTAATTGGCAGACTGTTAATACAGAGCAAAGAGTCTCGCATTTGGCGCCCAAATGCGCTCGAAGTTATGACAACCGGATTGGGAGTACAAAGGATGCACTGCCTGTCCAATAGACGTCACTTATTTCAGTTCAAACCAAACAAAACATTTCAATATTATTATTATTATTATTATTATTATTATTGAGACTATTATTGCAGTCAAATCTGACGACACATGCGGTTAAAGCAATTGATTATTATTTAATTGTCAAACGAATTGTGTTTGCATTGGATTTAAAGTGTAATCAATATATTGTGGATGAGATAGGAGTGAAATGTCGGCCAATTAGCCCAAGAAGTGAAGTGACTTAAGACAAGTCGTACATTGAATACACTGTTTGTTTGCATTGATTCTGTACTCACTCTGCTATACAGTATAGCTATAGCTATAGCCCTATCAGTGCTGTAATAATCAAAGCCTGTTTCGAGTCGACTGAGTCTCAAGTTGTGAGCCATATATGAAAAGCGATTCCTTTTTTGTCAAAGACTCCAATGGATACAAAACGATCAGGTATTGTGAAGACACCTTAATTCTACTCTAATTGTTGTTCACTATATATATATATATTGTTCATTATATACTTTATAGTGTATTACTGTATAGACTATACGTTATTCTATTCTATTGTAGTGTATGTGCACTGACTGTGTGTCCACTCTATTCACTCATTGCTGACAATTAATTGATTCAATCGATAGTCAC